>ADNK01000744.1:0-16733 GCA_000320545.1 Bigelowiella natans CCMP2755 | reverse complement strand
ATATAAAGCTCCTCTTTCCTTCATCATTATCATCATTACAACGCATTATTCGGAAAAGGGAACTCATCCTCAGAGCAAGAAGACATGTACAACACACGGCAGCAACACACGAAGTCGGCCATTGTGAGAAGCACTGGCGCTGCTATGTTTAACTACAGCTATTTATTCTCCTCCCTCCTTTACTCTTCTTCCTCCTCCTCCTCCTCCTCCTCCTCCTCCTACTACTGCTACTACATTTATCTGATTCTGCAGAGATAAAGAGACGTCTTGGTCTAACAACGCAATCTTTGAAGGTTTCTTCTTCAGCGGGGCGGGTTTCCTCTGGATGGTACAAAAGAATGAGGAGGAGGACGAGGAGGAGGAGGAGGAGGAGGAGGAGAAATAAAGGCGTGAACGACCGCATTGTAGGAACAAAAACAAAATGGTAGTTGTGGGGAGAGAAGGATGTGATATGTAAAGGGGGAGGAGCAGAGGAGGAAAACTGGCTAGTATAATGTATTATTAAATGTGGTTTTGTGAGAATGGATCATCTCTAATGACGACTGCAAGAAGAGTGAGGGGGAAGGAGGGTTACTTACCGCATCGAAGAAGGAGTCCAAATCGCCTTTTTTCTTCTTTGAAACGGTGGTTGGTTGGTGCGCAATGATAGACGTAGTTAGCAATGGTAGAGATGCAGTGACAATATCGCTCACGCAAGCATGCACGTGGCCGCAAAACACACACACACACACACACACACACACACATACAATAAAATCCACACATGATATCAAAAGACTACCTCCTTCTTTTGCTCCTGAGCTGCCCCCGCCCCTCTTCCAGTTTTGAGGGATGCAAGGGAAGGAGGAAGGCTGGGGGGGACCTAACGTTTGGAATGGGTTTTCCCGACAGTAAATATGATGACGGTATCCTCCTCCTCATCATCATCATCATCATCATCGTCACCATCATCATCACCATGGCGGGATTCTACTGCATCGTAACACACACACACACACAGAGAGAGAGAGAGAGAGAGAGAGAGAGAGAGAGAGAGAGAGAGACCGGGACGCCCTGTCTCCGCTTCATCACTAAGTGTACGGCAATGGTGAACTCCGCCGCGTCCAGCCGATTGTCCTGATGACGATGATAATGATGATGATGATGATGATAACTGATGATGATGATGATGATGATGATGATGATCAGAACGGCAATTTCGCCCTGCCTTGACACACTGACGTCTTCGCTCTTCCATCAAGTTGACAACGATGACGAACAAGAGGAGGGGGGGAGAGGGAGAGGGGGGACAAGGGGATTTTTTCGTCGTTCTCCTCCCCTATCTATCTAGCACCTTGTCAATGTCTGAAAGGGTCCAAATCTTACCGAGAATTGCAGGCGGTAGCTGCGACATTCCTGTGTATTTGCAAGGTCAACAACAATGTGAAGTAGCGTCCATGAGTGTCGGCCATCAACTGTTCTATGATGACGTCTATGAAGCACAGCAGTTATCTTAACATCCTGCTACTTATTGATGGCCATGGCCATGGCCTTTGTATTATTACGGAAAAACTGATGCGCCTCCTTGCCGCTAACGAAGCCATCACGATCCTGGGTAGTGGTGTGGTGGTGCAAACGACGAAAATAGACAGACAGCACCCGATGAGTGATGTATAATACCGCGACGAATATCCCGTTCTCTGCACCGTCAAGTTTCAAGCTTCAACTTCTAAATAACGGCCATCTCCGTGCCTCTCACGATCGATCGGTTGTCTCTCAATCTCAGTTGTCGCGTTGTCGTCTTCGTCGTCATCATCATCATCATTATCATCATTATTCGGTACTACCTGATCCGCTTGTGCAAAGAATCCCTGGTAGCGCTGCTTCTCTTCGTGTGTCAATGACCAAGGGTTGGCGACCTGGCGAGAGTACACAGGAAGTTTGATAAATTATCGTATTGAGAACCGAATATCTACCGTTGTTAAAAGCATACAGCAGCAGCCTCCGGAGGCAATGAAAAACTGCTTTGTGTTTCTACCAAATTCATACTGCCGACTTACCGGATGTCCCCTCCCCCCTGGGGGTGCTTGTCCAGGGGCGTTGGTCGCTCCTGCAGAGACGGCGGCAGGATGTCCTCCCGGGATCTGTTGTTGTTGTTGTTGTTGTTGTTTCTGCTGCTGCTGCTGCTGAGCAACACCGGGCTGAGTTGCGGCCTATGGGGTCATTATGTATTGAACGTCAGATTGTTATAGCGATGATTTACAATAATGATGATAGCTCGCCAGGATGGATCAAGATTTCTTTTTAAAAAATGGAGAACGATATGAGTCGTATGTTGTCTTTACAATTGGATTATAGATGATGATGATGATGATAACGATGATGATGATGATGATGATGATGATGATGATGGCACCCCTACCGGTCTCGTTTGCTGTGTATTTGTAGGTTGCTGCGGTCGAGCTTGTTGTTGTTGTTGTTGCTGCTGCTGCTGCTGCTGCTGCTGCTGCTGCTGTGGAAGCTTTCCGCCGGACTGATGTACAAAGGTTATTTCGTGTTCATAGCTGTTAGTGCTGCGGGATATATAGAAGATGTCCAGGATCGATCCAAGACATGATATATATATATATATATATATATATATATATATATATATATATATATATTTTCACACATATATCAATTACTCTATAATGTACATTGAGTGAGATGTACATGTACATGAATGTACTGTGTGTGTGTGTGTGTGTGTGTGTGTGTGTGGTGTGTGAGTGGGTTTATTCGACCACATTTTTACCGAGAGAATTTGCTGGATGTTGTATCCACGAATCTGGGGCAGAGGGGGCCTGTCATAGCGCAGAATTAGAGAAGAAACTCATGTTACTACTTCACTTAAGTATTATTCTGCCCGCTCTCTCTCTCTCTCTCTCTCTCTCTCTCTCTCTCTCTCTATTGGAGCAGCTGAGGAGAAACCAGCAAAACTATTTCTGGAAATCCAACAAGCTCGATAGCACCTGTAGGAGTTCGAATCCTTGAGGGACTTCTTCGTGCAAGGTCTCCCGTTCTGCGCGAGCGCGATGTACCTGAAGTGCAGGAAGCAGAGGAGGGGGGAGGAGGGGGAGGGGGAAACGAAGGATGCCGGGGAGAGTGAGGGGACAAGAGATGAAGACAGTGCCTATCTCGTATGACTAACATTTCCAGCACTATTTTACAACACTGCACACCTCAGCGCGCGATAGAAATCTTGCTTTGATAGCGCCCCTGTGCCGTGATAGATAAACAACAAGAGAAAATTAACGAAAGACCAATATCACCGCTGAGGTTGGATGTTTGGAAGGAAGGCTCAATTATGCACCATATGGTACACCGTTGATTACCGGGAAGCCTTGACTCGTATGATAACTCCCTAGGGATTATAATTATTAGTTAACGAGGTTGGAAACAGGATCTCGCGTCGAATTGCACCTTCATCTACCCCCCCCCCCCCCCCCTCCCCCCGTCCTCAATCCCCCTTCCAAAATATTATCCTTCACAGCTAGGCCATCGGTCAACTCAATCGACCAACCGAAAGCAAATTAGGTCCATGATTCTAATGATTTTACCAAATGTTGCCAAGTTGCGGCACGGGGATGGGCGGCTGGCACATCATGAACAGCTGTCGCACCGTAGCTGCATCCACCTACATGATAAATAACGTTTATTGTCAAACACGCCCCCCTGACTCGTCAATGAACGGATCCCTATCCACTTACCCGGCCCTGCTTCCGGTAGTCGGCGAGGTTGTAAAAGAACTCATATAGAACCCGCTCATCCTTAGAAAGAGCCAGCCCTGTTTCGCATGCATAGCAATCAATGGAGGGAGAGATATATGAACATACGACGGAATTATTACCTGGCACGAAGAATTGCTGTTGCTGTGCCATTGGGGAGGAAAGGGAGGAAAAGGTGGGGGGCGCAATAGAGGCAGATACGTTTGGACAGGTCTGATTTTAGGAGATTCACCAGAGATTTAGTAGTTATTCTCCAGAGATCTCTAAGAAACTTCGATTCTTTGCCTATCGTCGTCACGAAATAGAGGCCATTGTTTGTTGGATTTCAGACCCCAGGGGCGAGTCAATTTTTAATGCGAGAAACATTTGATTTCAGTACAGAAGGTGCTTCTGCACTGCTGGCAAATTCGGAAAATTACGGTGAGAAAATAATTCAATTAATAACCATGATATATCTATATTTTATGTTCTAAATCAGCAGGACACAAAGGGTATTGACCACAGCCTGACCGTGCAGGCCACGGGGAGGTGGATGGTGCAGTGGATGGATGCCGCGGATTTCGTCATTCCCCTCCTTGGCCCTTTTGCTCTTACTGCAGCTCAATATTAAGACAATGGGACTAGATCTAATGGAACTCCTTATTCCACCTCGACCCCGCCAGGAAGAGCCAAAGAAGGATGTTGGGGGAACCCGAGATAGCCACGTTGGAAGATACATCAGACTCCTTAAACCTTGCAGGTTGCTCCTGTTCAGCCAAATAAATTAATTCGTGTTTACATATTTGCGCACTGATATCTCTACGCTTCCCTGCTGCTTTAGTAGTGAGCGCTTGTTGCGTGATTTCCGGTAAACGGAATTGCATGCGCACCACAGGCACCACGTGTATGGTTTCCCATTTACGACACGAGAAAGACGTTTCTTCTTAACGATTTAAAGTCATTATCACCGGCATCATCGCTATCATTCCCACTATCCGTGTCAGGATTGGCAACATTGGGGACAGGGGATGCGTTGTATCAGAGACAGTTCAGTTCTTATTCGACGAAAATATCACTCTTTTCTTTTAAAATCTAATGTTTCAGCTGAAGACCATCCCTGATTTTTTCATTCATAATATCAGCTCGATTCCTTAAGGGTTAGGCCGGTCGGCCGAATAAGGACTAAGAGACGACGAGGGTGAGGGGAGCGGGCGGAGGGTTAGGTTGAAAGAGGGCCGGTGGTGATAATAATGGTGATGATATGCCCATTGTTCAAGTGCTATACCAGAACAACTTCATAAGTGAATCGCCACAAAGATCCAAAATATACTCTTCTGTTGTAATTTTAGCAAAGTATTTTTCGTCATCCCTACTTGACGAGGGTTTCCTATTCCTGTCGACAACCGTCTAAGATTATATGAAATCTGCCCCCCTTCTCTACCCCCCTTCCTTCCCTTGGGGAACGCAGAACACTGCGAAAAGAAGGGAACGGCACCCTTTTCGTGTTCCAAGAGGACAGTGATAGAAATAACGTGTCTTCATTACCAAGGTCACACGTTAATATGAAGAAAACGCACACACACACACACACACACACACACACACGTAGAGAGAGAGAGAGAGAGAGAGAGAGAGAGAGAGAGAGAAACATCACATCAAATGAATTCATTAGCTTCACAATAAGTAGCCCTTGACACTCAATTACCGCAGAACCGGAAGCAGAATATCCAATTTCACAAGCAGAAAAAGGTCTACACACGAGACTGAAAAGAAATGAATGATAAGACGAGGGGGCTAGAGGATGATTATGATATCGTGATTTCAGAATGAGAAACGACCACACATCATCTTCCCAATGTCCCTCAAGACCTTGCACTAACAAGACAGTAGAGGTATTTGCGGCATGGTATCCCAACCTGCGTGTTGCTGAATATTTTATCGAATGTATAGGGGGGGAGGGGTGTGTTTGAAAATTGAAGATCGTTCCTGAGCACAAGGATATACAACGCAGTGATGTTACTCTCCTTCCTTTTCTTCTCACAGACACCGTTGATGAAGCCACTTCCAGCACATCTGGCAAATCGTCTTGGGCTTCCAGAAGGAACGCCAAGCGCAGCGCTGCATGGAAGTCTGAGCGTTGGGTCATCACGATGCCATTGCCTAACGATGAAGATGGCTATTCCTCGCCATGTTGATTTGCTTCTCGTCGGGATATTTTCCTGTTCGATATCTTCGTGTTTTATCTTGTTTAGATGGTGATGATGATGATGATGATGTTAACGATGAGATTATGTTAATGATGAGATGATGATGACGATGAGAAGGCTACTGTTGGTGATGATTATTATACGACGAGGAGGAGCTAAGTGAAATAACTTCCGCGTGATTTAACAGAGAGTTCCTCGAAACGATGAGATTGCTGAACCTGACGACGATTGATGTCCGATAACAAACCACTGCGATACGCTTGGATCCAATCATTGCACACTGAGTCTTTCGATTAAATTGTGAACTTAAAACTGTGAATTTTCCCTTCATATAACTTGTTCTTCATAAAACTTGAATTATAGTTTAATTCCATATTGTACTAACTTCTGCTGTAAACAGACGTATGTATCATGATCGCATTACTGTATGAGAACAATGCATGTTTCCGACATCTTTACACGGTGCACGCCCTCATTGTCGTTGTTGTTATTGATTGTGTCCTTTCAGGATTGGGAGAAGTGGCAGTTCCACTACTACGAAAAGCTCATTTATCATTCCAAAGTCTGTTGTGCGTGAAGAGAATTAGATATGAGTTTCAATAAAATGTGTGTGAACATTTTCATGCACACACACACACACACATCGGACTTATCTTGTAAATGCATGATTGCATATACGTCTACTTCACGGTCGGAATAACAGTATTCGTTGTACAAATTCTTATTCATTATTGAAGGTCCCAGTTTTCAATGACGAAACGCCGCTGCAACAAAGGTATTCACACATTTAAGAGTAAATTTTACAAATACTGATAAACAAAGGCCATTTGCCTAAGAAGTAATGAATTGAATCTATTCTCACTCCTCCCGAGACTCATAACGAATTTCGGCTCTGCTGCCAACGCGGAAGATAAAAATAATCAATTTTGCTGTATGTGAGCGTCCCATCTTGTTACATAATCTGTCTTAAATCCGGAAGGCATATGAACATCTTGAGATTCTGTGGGCAATCCCTCATTTCATTAATCCCTCCATCATCCCACCTCCTCCCACCTCCTCCTCCTCAGGACAAATAAGACGACGTCTTCGGAGAAATGCGCGTTGTACATGGTAATGATGACCCTCAGCTGTCGAACAAACTGTACATCAAGGAGAATTGTGCTGGAGCCACCGCACGTAGCACGCGTATTTTTTTCCTAAGCACTCGTATTCACTCGTAGAAGCAAACGAGCTTCTCACCGACACCGATAGAATATATTTTATCCACCATGTGAGGGGTGGTGTTCAAGTTCTACGGCCATTGGACACTTTTCACGAGTCGTTCAACAAGCCATGTTGTAGCTGCAGGACATATGTGAGTAGATTATACTTTTCCAACTGAGTGTTTCTTTTACGATGTGAAGGTTTCTCGGCAAAGTGGGGTATCAGTGAGGGAAACGACTGACTTTTCATCGCCGGTGGTTACAAGATTGCCGAAAGGTGGTGCTGAGATTGATTCTGCCATGAATGTTAGCATTTCGACTACGTTTAAAGGGTCCAATTGAAGGGGATACAAGTAGAATTCGTGTGAAGATAACTATGCAACTCCCATTGTTCATGAGATTTCTGCCACTATATGCAATATGTGATTTATGCCATTTCATCCCGGTGATGATATAGATTACCGCGTGGTACTTTCCGAAATACGAAATGGAAGAGCTCATATTGTCGTCCCAGGTAGATCGATAGCTTGCCTGACAGAATACATTTTTGTATCGACCACT
This sequence comes from Bigelowiella natans CCMP2755, assembly GCA_000320545.1. Lineage (NCBI taxonomy): Eukaryota > Cercozoa > Chlorarachniophyceae > Bigelowiella > Bigelowiella natans. Next base: position 9,035 of record ADNK01000744.1, on the reverse strand, counting down.
GTCGGTTTGGGAGGGAGGGTGGAGTATCAATGGCGACTCAATGTTGAGTTTATTACGTAAAGTGTGTACGTTGTGACAATCTACAATGATGTGGCATTAGTAGGAGCATCTGTCGTGAAACATAATTGTGTGCTCATTAGTTGATGGCTGGGTGTCGCTCCAATCTCGGAACGGTAACCACGTTTTATCAAAGTGTAAGCTGCCTCGTATGGCACGACCACTAGGAATTTTGCAGTGCGGGAACCTCGAGAGAAATAGTAGGACGTATGAGTCACCCTTCCGAACTTCCTCGACTTTAGCCGCAAGAACAGATCCCATGAAATCCTCGAATCGACGGCAAACTCTCTGCTGGGAAAGCGAATTGATGAAAATCGCAGCGCAATGTGTTGCAAAGGAGAGCAGGAAGTCCTGATTGTGGAAACTCGGTTTAAACATCCTCAATTGCATTGCTTCCTTGTGGCCCACCAGGGAGCCTAGCCATGGTGCCATGTATCCAAGGATGTCATGCGAATGCCATTTCATCGTTGCCGAAAAATCGACAAAGATGCCATGAACGAATGAAGTGTTGGCATGCTGGCATGGCTAGATGATGACCAGACTTTGCGCATTGTCGTGTTCGATGCGATGCGTTGTGCACGCATTGCTCAGCAGCTAGCGCATTGTGCGCACAACGCCAATGACAACCGTCGTGTGGCAATCGCACCAGGGATTTTGATGAGTGAGTGCAATTCTCACAATGGCAGCAGTGCAACGGTTTGGTCCTTGATTCTTTCGAACTGCGACAATCGCCAGAATCAGTTGTCATCAGTGATCTCGGAAAACGTTGATTCGAGTGGCTTGCAACATTGGAACCCATGTCAACGTGAAGTGGAATTGCGGCATCAATGTAAATGCGGTGCTTCCATTGGCACGTGTCACGACCACTGCAAACAAAACGTGAGGTGGCACGAAGCAACCTCTGGAAAAGCAGCACTGAGTTCACATTTTGCATCATTTTGGTAGAAAGATGAAATCCAGGAAATCGAACCAAAACACATGGGAACTTGACCAAGCGACAAGTGGACACTACTCATCTTCCGATTTTCAGCTCTACCAAACTGCGCAAGGAGAAAACAATGAACAATGAACAATTGTGCTACATCACTGAAATAATCTGGTGCATTCAAAGGAATTTGAAACATAAACGCCCTTCAAATTATTCATTTGAATCGGAGAATGAACAAAGCATTGATGCAAATCTAGGAAAATTTCCCACATGCGCAAGCAGCGCCTCAAGCAAAATCATTGCGCGAGAAAAATCCTGCACGCACAAGTAAGTCAACGAAACACATTAGTCGCACCGAAGAAGCGGCAAGCTCTTTGAGAAAATTCAAAAGAAGCCAAAAAGAAGCATGATGCATTTTGCTACAGGCCTGTACATCGGTATTCTTCTTACCTTCATCAGATGCCATTTCACCTTACGACCAAAAATCAACATTGTCGTCACTTCCGATTGTCCTGTCAGGCGCACATATGACTGACACCTGATAGATGATGTCGCAATGGTCCACGAGAAAGTGCCCCTCGCATCCGCACTTTCCGAAGCCGATTCCTTGCAATGATGCCCAGAAAGAGCCAGTCGCTTTTACACATTGCACGCATTGTGAACTGTTACGTTTTAACTGCCCGTGCTTTCTTTCGTCGGACAGTGTTGAGCACCACTTGAGCACCACAGTGCGTGCGAAAAATCGAACTGGGCTACAATCCAAGCGAAGAACTTCCCCACGTACGTGGAATTGCAGCCCTCAAATCCGCAGGTATGCAGATAGCCATGGAGTAGGATTTGTACGATGAAGTAGCAGCACTAACTTTAACATGAATGACAATTAATGAAAGTTTTTGAATTAAAAGCGACATTTGTATCATTGAAATTGTTTCCGAATGCGCTTTTCTTGTCCAGCCAAAGTTTTCTTAACATCAAATACACTTCCGGGGAAAGTAAAGTTGCTTTTTACAATCATTACAGGTTTTAATAGGTTCTTGCATACAACGTGTAAGATCGCATCAACTACATTCTGCGTTCTCCATTATGAGGTGGCATTAACTCAAATTTGTACTTTTTTTTTAGATTAACAGTGAGGGCACCAAATTACCTTTCACTTAAAAAAATAGTATGCTACCTGAATATTCGCAGGATTAAAATCATTTATCTGCATTGTTTCACAATCTTCAATTACAGAATGTCTCTTCATCGTTTGAAAGTCATCATATTTTTACAGCTTCATATCTCTTTTTGCCTCGCTACTCCTTACAAGCATAGTGAATGGGAATCAGGTTTGAGAATTAGACAATTGCTTAAAACCATTAATACCTCACATTTTTAACATTAATATCTTTAAAAACCTTTCCTCTAGATATTCCAATCACTGGATCTACCCCGCCCAGTAGTACTTCTACAGTCTGATAGTGCTCAAGCTTCTGTAGACCATTCTGAATTCTGGAATGTAACTTATTTTCCAACTTATAAAGAGGTGTGGAATACATTTGTGGGTGAGCATTACATCCTGTATCAGAGAAATACCACTAAGCCTCCCACAAGCTTATATCCTAACACAACAAAAATTTTTGAAATACCTCTGCGATCTGTGGCTGTTGATGAGACTGTCGGGCTCACATTCCTCGAGCTTCTTGGCCTGAGAACCACAATCAAGTACGTCGGATCTCTTGACTTCATCACCTCCGGCTGCATCCGCGCCATGGTCGATCAGGGAGTCGCCAGAACCCTAGAGTGCTCTTTCACTGGCTGCAACGCAACTCTGCGGGAGATGCAAATCGCTGATGTCGACGCTTTCATCGGTGGAAACTCTCCAAACCCCAACCCCAAGTCGTTCGCATTCAGCTCTACCGCGGACCCCGGACCGCTCCACCGCGCCGAGTGGATCGAGTTCTTCGCCTTGTTTTTCAATTTGGAGTACGAGGCTTCAGTGCTTTTCGATGGCACTGTTTCTCGATACAACTGTCACAGGCGTGCTGCACTTCGACAACGATCGAACAAGGTTGTGGCTTGGATCTCCAGTTTCAACGGGATGTATTCAATCTCGAGGGCGGCATATAAGAAGCAGTTCACAGAGGATGCCGGCGGATTGTTCCTCGAACCGGCGCAGGACGTGTACCAAACACCTGACAGGGACACTGTCGTCGACCAGGCTACGTTCCTCGCTGCATTAGCTGATGTCGACGTGATCATAGACGAGTCTTACGAGTTCGACGCCGCCAACACAAATCTGCAGACGTTTTGTGCAAAATATGGCATCTCACCGTGTGACATCACCTCCGAGTTCAAGTTTATGCAGACACGTGACGTGTGGCGTCACGACGGACTCAAGGGCGCGGCAACCGGAGGGACGGATTGGTTCGAGAGCTCCATTCCGGAGCCGGACGTGGTTCTGGAGGACTTGATAAACACGTTGGATTCCCGTGTCAATCCTACCCACAACCGCACTTGGTTGTGGAATGTTCACGACGGGGAGGACATCGTACTTGAGCCACGGACATGCGAAGACTTCAATGCTACTCGCCTGTCGCGAGCGGATGCATGTTCAGAAATTGTGCAGCCTCCACCTACAGATACAGAGTTAGTGTTTGTTCTTAGATTTGTTGAAATCAATTTCCAGATCCTTCCACCTGCATTTGTTGAAGATCTGATTCGAGAAATTGCTCGTGCAGTTGGAGTTCTGGAGACAGATATTAGAATCATCTCCCTTCAACCAGGAAGTGTTATTATCGAAGTTGCGATAGATTTTAGGGGAAATGATCCTTTTGCTAGAGCATTTTCTGCCTTCACACGAAAGGTCTCAGTGGATTCCACTGCTTTTTTTACGCCGGAGTTCAATTCTCGCTATGGATTTTCTTTCATAAGTGTTCCTGCTGGGGGGACTTCCGGGTGCGACACCCATATTCTGGACACCTGTGGACTGGATTCCGATTGCAAAACATCAGATGATAGATGCAACTTTCTCCAGGATGAAACGGACAATTGGTGTGAAGGCACCTGCTATGATGGCGATTGTTGCACATTAAACGGTATCCTGAGTAGTTAATGAAGCAATTGCTTCTATGTTTTGATTTTGTATCTGTGGAATCAATATCTCTGAAGGTGGAAAAGTCGCAGGATTTGTAATTGGCGTCATGATGGGATGTCTTCTATTCATTATAATCTGGTCAGTTTTGAGGGGATAGAATTGTCTAATTGATGCACATGATGTATGACTCCGCAATGTATACATCTACACACGCCCCGTACAGTGTGTGCTGTGTCCTGTGTCCTGTGTCCTGTGTGTGTGTGTGTGTGTGTGTGTGTGTGTGTGAAAGAGAAAGAGAAAGTGGAGAGAGAGCGGGAGAAACTTAATGACTAAACAGACATACAAAGAGGGGATGAGGTGAGTGGAGGCATTGAATGTGTCTGTCTGAATGAACATTTTACTGACTTTTAGTTGGTATGGATGCTACAAGATGAAGAGTAAGCCAATTGGTTCAACCCAATCAAGCATGATGAAGATGGATTCTGTGGAGAGTGTAGCAGAGAAGGGGAGCACCGCAGAAATCCAAAAGAACGAAGTTCATCGCCGCCGGCAACTATCTACTGCTTCGCTTGGAGTAGCATCTGCTGCGGAATTTAAAGTGGAGGAAGTATCTGCTGTGTAAGTGAGGCCGAGAATGTAGTGTGTCGAATTTGATGGAATGAGGCTCACGTCAGGATGCACAATGATAACACCCCATAGAAGGGACCTGGCATACGCTCTTTTTTAATCAACGCTAGCACGCGTCTTTCACAAATAGGAACAACTATTTGCTTAAAAATACTACGTGAAAACGGATGGCAAATTTGGCCTTTGTTAAAACCTTCTGAGCACCTATTTCTGCTTCGTGCTTTGTTGCATGACAGCTACCGCACAACACATCATGAACTCGATTTAGTCTTTACAAAGTTATCATGATCATACATGTACACCTAGACATGATCAATGCACCATGTTTCACAAATGACGCCTGATGACATTCTTAAGATGTTGACTTGTTGTAGCAGAACTAAACGTAGAGCGTTGTGAATTATGCTAACCTTTCAGAAAATTTAGCTATGCTAGCATGATCATCCAGCTATGCATCATGATTTCACTTGAACATGCGTGGATCTTCATGTGATAGCTACGTGTAGACGTACGAGGCAAGTGCGGAGGCTGCTATGCGTGCAGGATCTGTGGCATGCGCACGCTCGTGGTGACATGCTAGCATGTACGGCATCTAAATGGTGTCGATTATCATGACATTTTGCGCACAAGCAATGTGTAGCATGGCATCGATCTCTTGCTCTAGAGCTTAGTTGATTACCAACGTGATCTCCTAAGATCCACAAGCCAGGCACATAGCGGATTCACATCGACCTCTTCAGGTAGATTTGGTCTCAAGCGTTTTACGTTCTCTCTTGCATCGTCTAGTCCACGCTGTATCATTCTCTTTAACTTTTCCGGCTCTAATTCGCCTGTTGTACGTTTTGGGTGTGACAAATCGAGCCTTGTATTATGTGTGCATGGGTTTGCGATCTAGCGATTTACGCTGATTTCTATCAAGCCACAAAATGCACTCTTAAGACGTTTCGAGTACGGTTTCAAGTAGATATGATAATCAATTTGCACGATATCGTGTGTGTGTGTGTGTGTGTGTGTGTGTGTGTGTACGCGTGTGCGCGTGAGCACGAAGTGACTGGGTTTAATGTAAATGGCCACCTTTCAATGTGTCTGCGTGTCGCACTCTCATAATGAAGTCTCTTTCGGAATTCGATGGCTCCACCGACGGGTAGCGGCCTTTACTGATGCGCTGTAGGTCATAGTGTTTGTGAAGCGCATAGTAAAACTCCTGGTGGAAAACACACACACACACACACACACACACACATACACACACATACACGTCACATCGTCACTGATTGTCAGAAACATCATCTTCACTAAAATCCGCTGGAAAACAAGCACATGTGATTAAATCTGACTTACAATGCAACAACTCATTTTTTCGCCTCCCCCTCCTAATTTCTATCTCCCTCGAGATCTCAGGAACAGCTGCGATCAAGTCGCTTCGATGAGATATATCGTAGCACGTCGGTTGTCGGTTGTGATTGTGTGCGCGAGTATAAGACGATAAGTGGATGGCACCTTCTGAAGACGCCTGGGAAGGACATAAGCCTTCGACTTTTCATCGTTTACTACTCGCAATCTGTCGTAAATGAACCTAGCACCCATTTTTGTACCACCATTCAATAATAGTGTAAGTGTGTGTGTGTGTGTGTGTGTGTGTGTGTGTGTCCATGCTTTTCTGAATTTGTGGCTGGATGTTTTAGGATGTTGGGTTCTCCGCTGCTCTATTATATCTTGTGCAGAATTTACCCTCTATATTGATTCACACATCGCAGTGTTAGTAGCCCTTTTCGATACCTTGTGTAAGTTGGAAAATCATGAAGCTATAGTTGATGATGGTGATGACAGCGACGACGATGACAATGATGATGCGATGAAATAATATATATATATATATATATATATATATATATATATATTATATAGGAGGGATAGGGAGAAAACTAAAGATGGGTATAATTTTCTTGGATATATGTTATCTAGAAATATGCAAAGAATATACTTTTTAAGACGCAGCCATTCCGGGCTTTCATAGATCACGCGCTCCGCAAAAAATAGCTCGATGTTCTTCGGATTGCCCTTCAAAACAATTGCGCCACTTATCACCCAGAAATACATGAAAGATGCCTCCTCACGAAGTTAATCTTCGCGAGATTTGGATAATATATCCAGAAATATTAGGCTCGGCATTAGCCGCTACCTTAATTGCAAACTCGAGAAATTCGCCAGCCTCAGTAGCGGTGTATCTATCGAATGCATACGCACGGTGCGAGGATGGTGACCGAGAATAGAGGAGGCAGTTCATGATTAATCATATCTCCAGTTTTAAGGGAGATAATTTAACAGGCTCATTCTATGCATCAGTACAAACACCTACTCTGTGACATCGCTTTTGTCATTGGTGTGCCTTCGAGTAGTGTGATTCCTACCATCAAAAAGTATGACCGACAGGGGGTTGATGACGGTGGGAGGCGAAGAAGAAGCAGAAGAAGAGAACTAACAAGGCTACATCAACTTGGAACCCGAAGAAGAAGGGGGGGCCCCGGGGAGGGGAGGATAATCGATTCACCCACAACCTGTATTGGGATTGCGAAGCAGAGCCATTGTACACTCTTTGACTTTCCTGGAAAGCAAAGACGATGGTGTAGTCTTCGTCGCTTGTTGTCGTGTGAAGATTGAACCTGCCAACCATTCAAATGTAATAATAACATTTAATAAAGATGCTTATGGAAGTGTATTTGTATGCTCGAGTCTCTCTCTCTCTCTCTCTCTCTCTCTCTGTGTGTGTGTGTGTGTGTGTGTGTGTGTATGTGCACATGCATAAACTATTCATTAGATACAAATGCTATTGAAGAAATAGAGGAATATATCACGTATACTCATTACTACCGTTATAGACCCCTATTTGGTAGTACCTCTTCCAAACTTCTAATGCTACTACTACTACTACTAATAATAATAATAATAATATTGCTACGTTATGCGTGTACATGTAACTCCCTGACTGCGCTAGGAAGAGCACTGATTCTGCTGGCAGAGGACAACCTAGATGGTAGTGGATATAGTTTAACACACATCAGAGTGGCAAATGCTCTCCCCTTCCTTTCTCCCCCGCCCCCCTTCCCGCTACTTGTATTTTACAAATATCTCTCATTCGCACAACGACCGATTCTTTCCAGGATGTCAGCCACCTTGGCTGTCGCCCCTAGCGTACAGAATAACACATGCATCATTGAGCAGGATCAATCTCTAGGTGTTATAACAAGTGCTTTGGACACTGTTTCTTGCACTAACGATTAAGTTCTCATCGATAATCGCATACACACATACGCTGCTGCTGCTGCAGTTGCTAGTGCCGAGTATGATCGAAGTAACAACAGCATCAATCCATCCCCATTTCAAGCATATTAGTGTGTGTGTGTGTGTGTGTGTGTGTGTGTGTGTATAATAGTACGACTAAATTACCAGCCTCGTCCCTACCGCTACCGCCTTCCTTCCCTTCTTCGACTTCATCACGATTGTATTCAGAAGGAAGAGATAGAGGGGGGGGTGGAGGAGGAGCGGCACGAACGTCTCCTCCCTTTCTTCTTCCTTTATTCCACGACGGAAAGATTCTAGCTGTCATTTCCATAAGACTGTCCTTGATGACTGCTAAGCTATGTATACAACGAGGCAGCGGCGCAGCTGCAGAGGCAGAGAGAACAAACAAACAACACCACAGCAAGTAAGGAAAAGGGGAGGCGCAAAATGATCGGACTTGATAGGGAATGAAACGCGAATCTAGCTCAATCAGAGATATGTGAGAATGTATAGGATTTTTTATCTCCATGTTTTTCCTCGTGAAATGACGACTTTGGATTGCAGCTGCTTCTTCCCCTAATCTGGATGCTTCTTTTCCTTCTTCTTCCTTACTACTGCTGTTGGTGCCAATCCCCTTGGGAGGCTGTCATTTTTTCGAAAACAAATAAACATATGAATCATTCTTGGCCAATTGCAGAATCAAGCAAATTATGTTTCTTCTTTCCTTTCTTTAGTTTCTCTCTCTCTCTCTCTCTCTCTCTCTCTCTCTCTCTCTCCATAAGCTACTACATGCTACCTTCCGTGGACAAAGCACGTTGATTTGCTCTTCTATATCTTTAGAGAATGCAAGCTGCAGTGTCACTATCGCTTTCTTCTCCACTGAAGAAATTGAAGAAATTGAAGAATCTTCCGCTACCATCCCCCCCATTCTTCTCTCTGCCTCCTCCTTGTTTGCAACCTTTTTTTTCTCTGTTGTAATTATGGGGGGGCGGGGCAGTGGCTCGGTGAGTAGAGCCGTCGCAGCATCAAGGGACTTCTTGCAATATCTGGGGAATTGATGAGGAG
>ADNK01000747.1:12500-61252 GCA_000320545.1 Bigelowiella natans CCMP2755 | reverse complement strand
TTATGTGTATCTGTCGTGAGTGCCGCGTGGCATCGGTGCGAGTCCGTGAAACAGTTCATGCAGGAGAGTTCGAGGAGCTGTGAGTCAATTTATCCCGCGTCCATATACCCGCGCATGTTCACGCCATCCGACGCACTCCGACAGCCACACTTACCCACATTCATCACGGTGTATGTGCAGGGATTTAGAGTATCGGAGGAGGGGTGGGAGGGGAATACATGTTATGATGTCACATTTAAAAAAAACCTGAATACATCCACAAACATTGCCAGGGGGGGGGGGGGGGGACAGCTTTGCTCTCTTTTACGAGAGAGTAAAACACGTTAGTTATGAAAGGATGCATACCTGTAGCAGCATAGGAGAATGTGTGGTGTTGGTGATGGTGGTGATGATGATGATGATGACGATGATGACAGGAGGCATGTTGCTGTGCTGTCATCTATCGTTAGGTTTAAGGCCGACGTAATGAACATAACGTCCATGCTTCCAGCGTCGGTACTACTAGTCTTACTACTGCTACTACTACTATTAGCTTCTCGATCGATAGTAAGATTAATAAGGATGAGTAATAATTCCCAAAGACGCTCTTTTCCGCAAAGATGCATCGGGGAGGCCTTGAGCGCGCTGCACACATACACACACACACACACAGAGAGAGAGAGAGAGAGAGAGAGAGCATACACGCACATGCACACACACCCGCACACATCAAGAAATGTCCCAAAGCTGATTGCGAACATAAGTCTGGTGAGGTAACACCGTATGTATTAAAATATGTTTTCTCCCAGCACCAGCTCATGATGTTCTCAGCTACGTGGCCCGTGAGTATGGAGGCTTTTGGCTCTCAAATTCTTCGTAATCCCGTCACTGTCATGGTAAAAATGACAGAGCAAGCAGCAGAAGATTATGAAGAGAAAGAAGAAGAAGAAGAAGAAATAAAATTAACAGCTCAGTTGATAAACGATGCTTGGTAGATTGCTGAAGCTCATATTTAGCAGAGTTATTTCCCATTCTATCCGCTGCTCATCATCCGCACTCACAGCCCACCATCACCACCGCTATTGTCATCGTTGCCGTTCGCACGCACGAGCAGGAGCATTCGTATCATTTTCACCATTGGCTGCTTTTCCTAGATCGGAGTCCGCACAGAGACGCCCTTTGCCTGCCCCAATGTGCTGCAGTTGGTGGAGATATGCGCTGCAAAAAGCCTCAACGAGCGCTTCGAGAGACTAAAGGTAAATATCTCCTTTTGCATGGACCTTCGTTGTTATGTGAAAGTATTTGTATGATTTGTATGTGTCATTTCATCCAGCGGACATATGCGTCTCGAAATGCGCAAATTTTGTTTTGTTTGCGCACAGTAGTAGTAACCGATCATCCTGCCAAACCATTCGTATGTATGTATTATCAGTATATACCTGTCTTCTGTTGTCTGCTGCCCTCTACTCTAAAAGGAGCTGCTACGGCTGTATCACGACCCATTTCCCAACAATCGCGTCATTGTTTTCGTCCGGCAAAGGCTTCGGGTGATGATGAAGCGAGGGGGGGGGGGGTTCCATTGATGATGATGGTGGTAGTGGAGGTGGTAAAGGGGAGCGTCTGCATCACATCTGCCATTCTCTCTTTATCCCCGCCACATAGAATATACTTCGTCTCCTCTCTTTCCTGTCCGTTCGAAAATCGTCTTTGCGCGACCACTACTACTATTGTTGTTGTTGTTGTTGTTGTTTCAATACTGCTGACTGTCCCTCCTTCTGCTCACGTACGCCGTCGTTCTAGGTGCACGATTTAGAGCGCCGATTACTCGACATCGGATATCTGGATACGCAAGCAATCCATAGTGGAAAAACGCAGAGGGTAGTAGTGAAGAGATAGGAGGGGGTAATGACCTGCGGGAGGGGGTAGTTTGAAAGCAGGCTTAAGGTTGTCCGTGCAGATTCGAGTACATTGGATATTATTCTTCTTGAGATGCACTCTTCTTCTTCTTCTTTGACGTATAGAGTGCAACAATATTGTATTCCTCCTAATTTTCCAGGACACGCCTCCCCTATTGTCCTCTTGTAAACACCTGCTAAACAAATGCCCTTGTCTCGTTATAATCATCGCTAGGAACGACTCAAGGCCCTTCGTAGATATATGAATGGGAAAAAGGGCATCCTGGTTGCTAGTGATGTCGCAGCACGAGGTATTATGCTATCTCCATAACTATTGACTGCGGCGTAATTCGAGAAGGAGTATTGCTATTCCAACTACCACACTTTCATTTCTCCTTCTGCTGCAGCTGCTGCTCTAAATCACGCTAGTGCTCGAAAATCGTTCACGGTCAGTTTTTGTTTGTTTCTCACATCGACAAAGGCCTGGATATCCCCCACGTGGGAATGGTGGTCAACTTCGCGCTCCCCAATCATATAGAAGAGTACGTTCATCGCATTGGAAGAACCGGCAGGGCGGGCCAGAAGGGTATGGCATACACATTTTTCGGGCCGGAGGACAAAAGGCTTGCAGCGAAGCTCAAAAAGTGAGTAGCAGTCCTTGTATTGCCTAGAAGCAACAGCAATTTGCAGGGGGTAGGAGTAGCCGCAGCATGGATGATGGCGTGACAGCTTGAGCTCATTAATTCAGTGTAGTATCTTGAGCTCATTAATTCAGTGAAGTATCTCGTAACGTTGTCTCTGTTTCTCTCCATAATCTCCCCCCCCCCCCAAACCCTCTCTCTCTCTCTCTCTCTCTCTCTCTCTCTCTCTCCACGTGTGTGTGTGTGTGTGTGTGTGTGTGTGTGTTTCATTATTCTGCGTTTGGATATTCATGATTTTCCGTTCCACACTATGTAGGGTGCTACTGCAGTCTGGGGCATATGTTCCTCCTGGATTGAGCAAGAAAATGCTGTCGCGCAGCAAAGAGCTCGAACTTCAACAGCTTTTAAAAACAAATATATAGTGATGGAACATGTTGAGAAATAATCACATTGCAATGTAGCGCACAGCACGTGTACCACTTTTCCCAGTAGCCCAAGTCAGCAAGTGATAATGATGTATAACTGATCATGCGTAATCTGCATTAATTCGTACATGAACTCTTATCACTGTTCGAGCAGCTGCTGCACATAGCCATGGTGTTCACGATCAGATTGCATGCACAATGCAGAATGATGCTTTATTTGCATAAGCGCATGTGTGTACCTAGACTATGACTAGCTAGCTAGGCACGTTCATCAGTTGCTTTATATCACGCAAAATATGCTAGTATGGCACAATACCTCTCACCATAGCTCATGCATGTATGCCTCTGGACAAGTGGTTCGATCGTGCGTTATGCCGAACATTGCAGGAGGAATGAAATCGCTCCTCAGCACGGACACAATTGAAATATACTAAAATATGAACGTTTTATACCCTGTGTCTCATCAGCGTTGCGTAGGGCAAACAATTATGCGACATTGTCATCACTCAGTCACAATCTAAACGATCGCTATAGTAACATCTCGTAATAATGGCTGTGCTATTTACAGCATCACGGCATCTTTTATTGGGACGATAATAGCGATATGACTTCTGCTTCCATGGACGACGCTGCTTTTTGCTTGCGCGGTGGCGAATTCTCCTGCTCTGCTTTAGCACGAGCGCTCTTACCCTTAAAATCTTGGGACATCTTCTTATCCCCCAGCTTTGACCCTGTTTTCGTTTTCGGGGTTGCTCCACCTCCTGCCCCTCCCTGCTTATTCTTCTTCCTATCGTCATTCCTTTTATTTTTCGCACTAGTCATAAGCTCCTTGATTAGCGAGGACATCACTTGCTTGTTCGATTGCGCGGGCGGTGCCAGCACGGCCTCATTCAACTTCCTTTTCTTGTTTGCAATGGCGAAGATATGCTCGTCGACGGTGTCCTTGCTCACTAGGCGCATCACCGTGACCAGCTTTTTCTGCCCGATTCGATGGCACCGATTCTCCGCCTGCAGGTCATTCTGCGGGTTGAAGTCCAAGTCGTGGAGAATGACCGTGTCCGCGCTGGTTAGATTGAGGCCGACTCCTCCGCTTTTCGTCGAGAGGAGGAATACCTTGAAGTTACTGTCACCATTGAAAGTGTCGATAAGTTCCTGGCGCTCGCTTGCTGGGGTTGAACCGTCAAGTCTCAGGTACTGGAGGGCTAAATCCTCCATCAGAAGCTCAAGAATATCGAGGAGAGACGTCCACTGGCTAAATATCAACACGCGGTGCTCCTCGGCCACCAGCTGCGGGAGCTTCTCCTTGAGAAAGTCAAACTTGGCAGATTTGAGCAGGTTTACGTTGTTGAAGCGCTCCGTCGTGAGGAGGAACGAGTTCAGCTTCGGCACGTGCTCTCCCTCTTCCACGCACGTCATGTGGATTCTGAAGTCGGACATCTTCCGAAGCATATCCAGCGCCTTCGCGTGCGGGTCTCTGCACTGGATTGACATGTTCGGACTGTGGATGAGCAGCCCGGCGATCTCCGAGAGCATCGAGTCGTTGTAGTGCTGGCGGAGCAGTAGGGGGTGGTTTGCCGCCTTACGAAGCTCGGTGAAGATGTGAGTCTGCCTTCGCTTATAGGAGTTCTTGTAGTCTGAGACCACGGTGTCGTACGCAGCACGCTGCTTTTCTGCAAGGCAGAGCTTGAAGATGAGGTCCTTCTTCGGGCTCATTTCCTTGAGAACGTGCGTTTTCACCCGTCTTAGGCAGAATGGCTCTAGCAACCTGCGGAACACGTCGGTGCTTCTCTCTTTATCCGCAATGTCCCCAAGGACCTCCTGCGACTGCCCGTGTGTGAAGATGTCCGGCATCAGAAACACGAGCAGAGCTAGTAGCTCCTGAATGTTGTTCTGGATGGGGGTGCCTGAGAGTATCAGCCTGTGCTTCGCACCGACCCCGGAGAGAAAGAGAAATCGGCTGCCTTTCTGGTTCTTTATGTTGTGGCCCTCGTCCAGCACCATGAACCGAAATCGCCTTTTCCTCACCCAAGCGCGGTCGAATTTGGAGGTCTCCTTTTCGAATATGGAGTAGGAAGTGACCAGCACGTCGAAGAGCGGCGTTCTCTTCCCGTCGATGAGTTCGGCCTGAAGATGTAGGCGGTCCTTTTGGCTGCCATGATACTTTGCCACCCTGAGTGAAGGGCAAATCTTACCGAACTCCCGCATCCAGTTATCCAGGACGCTTGTTGGAGCTACAATAAGGCTGGGCCCTCCTAAAACGCATACAGATAGACACCAAGAGAGAGAGGGGGGGGCGGGGAGGGGGGTGGAGGGCGATAATATTGTTGGTCAGGAGAAGAAGATGGCGCATGCATGATTCATGGTGTCTAATCGCCAAAACTGCATATCAGCTAGGCCATGACTCCGACCTTCTGGATGGTGTTTGTGTATCAGCCGCAGTAGTCCTATCGTCTGGATAGTTTTCCCAAGCCCCATTTCGTCCGCGAGGACACCATTGAGGTTCAGTTCGAAGAGGCGATAGAGCCATCTCACGCCGTAAATCTGGAATTCCTTCAGGGTGATAGGGCCTAGCTTACTGATGTCCTCCCCATTTACTTGCGGCTCTTTGCTTACGATTCCTTCTTTAATCTCTTTTCCATGGAGTTGGCAGGTGTCGACAACCTCTTGAATCACTTTTTCCGAGTCGAATTCATCCTCATCTTCATACTCCTCACTCTCCTCTTCGTCGCTGCTTTCGATTGGCGCAAGCTCTTCTTGCTCCTCAATGAGGGTTACCTCTTCTTCGACTTCGTCGTCGTCAACGACAAAGCGAGCCATATCGTCGTCTTCCTCGTCCTCCTCATCGCTCTCAATAACTGTGTTTCTTCTTTTTTTCTTGGGTTTACTATTCCAAGCGCGTAGGCGTCCTTTCCGTCGAGTGCTACCAACATCATCATCATCATCATCATCCTGAGACTGGCGTTGCCTCTTCGAAGATGAAGAATTTTCACTACTATGCTGTCTCCTGTTTCTTTTTGCTGCCATGTCAACGGAGCGCATTGCTCTCTGTGAGGCTGCCATTGAAGACTTGTTCTCTTCGCTCTTCACGAGCGACCGAAGGGACTTCTCTCGCTTGCTGCGGTCCTTCTTCTTGATCATCCTCCACAATTCCTCCTCACTGTGAGAGAACAGTTGATCGGCGACGGCGTTTCTATTGTGCCGGTGCATTAGCAGTAACCGGTGTATTAGATCGGTTCTCTTGCCTGATAGCGTACGACATAACATGATTCGTCTTCCTCATGCCAAACAAAAGTGCTTGCTAGGTCATTTTAATGATTAGAGCTTAGTAGTATTACAGCCTGTTAGATCGGTAATGTGCTGGATGGAGTCCTTAATTGGGGGCATTTTCCTCGGAGACGGGGATATCACACTAGATATTTACGAATATCACGAATATGCATGTGAATACGTATAATTATCATCATCACCACAATCATGCATGTCATTTATGCATGGTATTGTTGCCATTGGGTGCCAGATTCGAAAAAATATGTACTCATTTGCATTGACCGAAAGTGTGAAGATGGCAATAGTACCTGAAGCTGTGATCTGATTTGGAGCCAGCAGTCTCCAGGCTATCACGGCGATCCGTTTTCTGAATAGTGAAAATTTAAGTTCATTACGAAGAGACGACGAAAATTTTGGGTCCGTATCCTATGTTGCAAAGCTGATTCATCGATTATACGATACTTTTTTAAATTTTTTTTTGAAAACTTCACGATTAGGAATCATTGGTTGATATATTTTCTGTACTCGTGGAATTCGGGGAATTCTTTTCTTCTTGCTTTTCTTTGAACTCTAAGCAATAGGGTACATTAGATTCATATCCATATCACAAATTGTTTGGTTTCTCACCTCTGATTTTTGGTCACATATAAAGTTGATCGCAGTCTCCAAATCCCCCTGTAGAGAGAACAAGACACCTCAATACGTATTTCATCTGTTGAAAAGAGGGCTACATCGGCTTCCCGTAAAGCTACGCGGCAAACGGAGCGATCGGAGGTTATTCCCAACTTTATTATCTATCATGAAAAATAGAGTGAAATCAGTGAAGAAGCGCGTGCAGCCACTGCCAACCATACCTCATCAATGCCCGCATCCACCGAACTTGTTTCCAGTTTCGATGCAGGTTTCTTTTGAATATCTCTTTTCATGTCTGGTCTTGGCTCGTCACACAATCTGACCAGGAACCAAAGGTCATTAGCCGAAGAAAATCAGAGCTCAAAGGCGCGAACTTACTCGCAAATGGCTGACGTTTCCGAGTTACCAACAAACTGGCACCTGAATAGAGACGTGTGTTTTTCCAAGGTGATGTTTCTAAACATAGTTGCTCACAAACCTGCTGCATTCCCAATTAACCATTGCCAACGAGGCGCATAACTCGCTTTCGAGCTTAGTGGTTGAGAAGGTTGGATCCTGGACAGAGCTCGTACGTAGCAATGGCTTCCCGCGAACTGTCAATGACGGTATTCGAGCGTCTCGGAGGAGTCTCCGTGAATAGAATCTCTGAAAATCGGCCAGTTTCCGATATTGGGTTTTGAGGCGGAGATGGGGACTGCTAGCTATCGAAGGGGGTTTTCTATTGAGAAGTACTCGTTCTCCTTGTCGTAAGCAATGAAATTGAAGACCTCGCTTCCGCGAATAGCAGCATGACCAGGTTAGAAGGGCTTCGACCCGTACCTCGCTTTGGTGTCCCTCGACTAACGTGTGGTTTTCGTAAAGGCAAAGAAAAAATGGAAGGCGGAAAGGGCGTCCAGAAAGAGCCAATCATCCATCGATGGTGAATTCATTTGGGGAAAAGAGCACCCATCCGTGGCAACGATTTGTTACATTTTTTGGCCTGGTCGGATTCTTCAGAAATGACTACATTACATTTATAAATTCTTTCAACTGGTTAGGGACTCGGGGCCATGATATTGTTCATAGGGTGGTTTCACGAGGCTGAAAAGAAAGTGGATGCACGTTCAAAGTAGTCTTATTAACGTTATTGAAGTTTGTGAATGTGTGGGGAGTAGGAGGGACCTTCTAGTCCTCTATCTCGTATCTGGATGAATGAACACAAGAATAACATTCTGGTGTAACTACCACATCGCTTCGATCTTCTGAAAAACTAAATTTTACTTCGTCCCAGTCACGATCCGGGTGGGAGGAGTATACGGATCATCGCAATCATGTAGACACTGCATTGCCACTTGTAGATTGCATGAAAATACAAACGGCGTGATTATTTAAAATGGTAGGTTATGAGCATCCTCAATGAAGTTGAAAGAAGACTAGACCGGGGAAACATGGTTGTACAGCTCAATCGCGTTCTACGTGACAAAAATGATTTTTTCGCTACAAATAACCCAGACGTTGATAGATATTGGAGCTGGAAACTGTAATGATGTAGATTTGGATCTACTTGCAGAAAGGTATGCCTATATTCATCTAGTGGATGTGGATGAAGACGCTCTTACGTTCGCCAGAGGTGGGGAGAATGTGATGAAATTTTAGTCAAATAGCACATGCGGGGTAGTCTTGTGGCTTTTGGGGGATCAATTCATAACAGTGAAATTCAATTGGATTTTCATAAAATCATATCACTCAATTTATTGGGGATTCTTCTAATTTCAGATAGGGTCAAGCCGTTACTGCAGCAGCATATCGGCATTGTAGGAAACCTCGACCTTGCCGGTAGCAAATTCTTCCCGACTCTTGCTTCGTATGCTAACGCGCAGCAAGATCACCAAGGTAAACCAATTGTCTTTATCGAGAACAAGTCGCAAAATCTAGGAGTTAAACCAAAATCTTACTATCACCGATAATTTGTGGAGAAATACAGCAATAACTGTTGATCTCGGAATATCATTTCAACAGTTGGCAACGCATGTACGAATGTCATACCCTTCACGTTTTTTCTGTTTGGAAATAGGAGCACTGCCACAGCAAACAGTCGAGTTACTGCGCAGGATGCTTCTGGTAACGTAATTTTGATTAAGAACAAATTATTAATACAACATATACATCGGGAGGGGACAACGAAGTGCTGGCTCTCGCAGCAGTGATTTGCTGCAAAAGCGCAACTCTTTTTGAAACTGCGTCTTCCGTAGTGGTCCCATTTGTCATACTTCCGCTTTTAATATTTCAATCTAAATCATTTCTCAGGATGACGACCCTCTGGTCCAGGGCTCTATTGATGCTCATCTGATGGGAAATCTCAGCATACCAATAGTTGTGGAGAGCAAAGGTCATTGAAGCTAAAAGTGGGGATTAAAATCAACGAGGGTTATCATTAAGTTTGGGCCATAAATATAACCATGCTTCACTTAGGTTTTGACGTCAGCATCTCCATATGCGTGCTTTCTCAAATCGTATGTCGCCATGCCATCTCTCCCCTTTTCTAACCATTGTATTGCGCTAACACAGAGTATCGAGTTACTTGACTAACACTTTCTCATTCTTGGCAGGTAGACGCCTTGGTTAGCCACCTGAGCAATCAGCTACACCCACAGACATTTGTATTATCATATTTACAAGCTATTTAGCGGCTATCATATATACAGATATCTTCTCTCTTATCGTGATGCAAATACGACCTTTCGATATCTCCCGAGAAAAGAGGCAGCACCAAAACCATTCAATATCACCACCAACGATAATAACGTTTACTATGCAGTTACCTCTCCTGATCCAGCTTCGATATCGATATTTAGAGGTAGGTGAATCGCAGCATCATCATAATCTTTGCAACTGTGTAGGGATTAGTCGACGATGAATTCCATTTCCCTCGTCGTGCATTTTTACTTCTTACTATAGCTGTTTCAACCTCTTACTTCATAAGGCCCTGGCCAGCGTCTTAAAGCCTGGCGGTTTGATTTCGCTTATAGTGATACGACGTCTTTCGATCGCTAATACTATCTATCCAAGCATCTTAGTTATCCGTCCTTGTTGTTGCAGGTGTAGGGATTGTAGTCATCGACATGGTATCTTTTCTGTCGATGAAAGGCTCGAAGTATGCAAAATTAAAAGCAGAGGGTGACTGGGAAGGACTGGCCGATTTAGCGGAGGAGGAAAACAACTTTTTCCATGGAACACGAAGGGAATCCGTAGTCGCGGCACTCAAAACAGGAAGGTACAATGACAAGAGACAGAGCAAAAGTTGATTTAAAATGTAAAAATATTCGCATGCTAGATGCTCACTCAATACTCGACATACATTGAAACTAACGTAGTCTCAGCTTCCGCCTTGTACTTGCAAAATTCCCGCGAATTTCTCGCTGCAACTGCTATCTCAGACTTCATGACCTGGTCGAACCCAAAAGTATCAAACTTCTGGAGCCGTGGCAGTGGAACCAAGGCCGGAAACGCTTTCTTGTCTATGGAGTTGTGTTCTCAAGGAGATGACAAAATTTGATTCGACAAATGTCAAAGCATTTATGCAGGAAATATATACTAGGATATATACCGATATCCAAGAAAGTTGCTTCTTTACATGATGGCCACTTGTATGTACTTGCTCGTGCTATTGCGCATATGAATTTATTAAGTATGTGTGTATCGTACAGGGCAGGTGCCTGATTATCATCATATTTGTCCTGCACGATCTACGAGGATTTAAAAACTACAAACAACTGCACGCACACATTAGGAAATCGTTACTTCGAGACGTACTATTGTGTATCTTACGTAACTATATCAGCTGCTCAGCGCGCGATGTCGCATTGTCGCATTAGAACATGCTAGCATGCTATTAAATGTGTATGAAAAGCTTTGTTATTTCATATGCTAATTGTGGCATCGTTATTGCTCTGAAGATACAGAGCGGGAGTATACAGTATAGTGAGCTTCAAAAATACATCTTTAGATATATCCAGACGAGATGTGTCTCAATCTCATCAGACAATTCCTAGAATTATCAAAATACTATTTCCTGCAGAAATTTGATAGAATCTTTCATTTTCCAATGGAAGAAATGCAACCTTCGTTTGTGTTCAAATATTCAACTCCTGGAAAGGCAGTATCAAGTTGAGATACATGGCTTATTACTAATCTAGTAATCTTGATCTCAGCTATTGTCCGAAAAAGATGAGATTGTGCAGGGCCAGTCTATGTGCCGGAATTGTAACTCTTTTCTTTACTCTTGCCATTGACAACAACGAATTTCCGCAATTGGCGAAGTTGTCCATCGGTGATATGTGGGTCCAAAACACGATCAATGTCCTCAGTTCTACAGTACTTCAGCAATGTCGCGATTTTCGTAACTCCAAGGCTGACAAGGCCGCTGATGCCCATGTGATTTGCAGCAGCAATTAATTTGTAAAACTTCGGTCGGTGTCTAGCTCTGAGATCGATCCACTTTGCACACCAGGCAAAATCCTTGCCGACATTATCCAACATGGTCACCTTCAATGTCTTAGAAACTTTGATGAAGTCATCCCCTTTTCGGTTTTCCATATACTCACAAATTCTTTCTAGACTTTCTTCGTCTACTTTTGTGATTGTTACTGTTGAGACTTTGTCGTCTTCACACGCTTTTTTTATATACGATGATATGCAAGCCCATCTGCGGCTGATCTTGAATTCGGCTCCATCCTCCGCTACTAACTTGATGATCTTATCTAATATATTTTATAGAATAATCAAAGGCATAAGAGGGAAATGTATCTAGGCACAAATACATATTGGGAGACAGGGAGAGGAGGGGATCACGCATGGAGCTGAAGAATACCTTTTCGACCCAAAAAAACCCGCCGCGATTCTGTATTCTTCACCATTTGCTTTAGGTTCGGGCCCACTTTTGGAAGAATTCTGTCCTTAACTGGTCTTCCCAGCGTGCTTTTCCTTCGGGTTGGCAGCATATAAGTTGGTGTTGACTTCGAGGATTTCGGGGACTTCAATGAGGGAGAGCGAGGGGTTGTTGGAGAGCGAGGTGAAGTTATCGGGGGAAACATAGATACAGCTCTCCTCAGATCTGGTGATGTAGGAGCGGATATTCTTGGGGGGCTAAGCGGTGTCAATTGTGGGGACGATGATGTTGTAGCGGTGAGTGACATCGATCGGCTAGGCGTAAACCTCTTCGACTTCGCAGAGCCACGCTTTGAGCTCAACTTAGATCTCGGCCTGGAGCCTGATAATGAAAACCTGCCCTTCATAATCTGCGTGCAAAGTACGGAAGCTCTTCAGAACTGAGTGGCAAACCTATTACGAAACAGTTCAAACTGTGAGATACTTCCTGAGATTGGGCATGATCGACACCAAATCTCCCCTCTCAATGATAATTCAGCTGCAGTCAGTTTTCACTTGAATACCGACAGACGGCAGACGGGGAGGTTTTTGTTTGGTCCGTACAAGGATTCCTCGAATGCTCTGAAAGGGCCTCAAAGCACAGACCAGAAAAGAGGACAGAGAAGACGAGATGGGGAGCTAGCGAGCGCGGGTCGCCTTTCCGAGGGGAAACTGCTTCACGAGCACCCTGATGACACACACACGGTTTTTTTTCACAATCTACTTGAGCTGAGGGTGAAACGACTCTGCGACACAGATTTATCCTTGTCGCAGATATCTTTTGAGAGATATCTACGCCGTGTTCTTTTTCTGAGTCGCAGTTAGTTCGTTCATACGAGCACACACTCGAGAAACAGCAAGGATGGAGGTCGTGGAAAGAGGGGTACGTGATCTATTCCTAGACGCCCCGTATATCGCTGCCTTTGCTTCACTGGCGCGTAGAAGTACAGACTCTTTCTATGCAACACGAGAGGCCTCATATTTAACAAAAACATTTGTTTCAATTCGATGATAAGGTCGATGCTGACCATGTAAATTTCGTTGCTTTATTCTACGCTCTTGCAGCAGAGGAATCGCCACTACGACGATCAGACCGTGGAGCTTCTGATGGAGGTGCACGTAGAAGTTGTTCCTGGCAATAGCAATAACTGAGGTTGACATACCTATCATTAGGACCTGATCAATGTGTTGGCCATGAAAACACCAGAGGATCCTCTGCAGTTTCTCATTGACTATATTCAGGGTATTGGCGATATATACTGCTTTCAATCAGGACAGTTCAATAACATTGTGCTGTCATTTTATCCACCTTTGCTGTCCCCCCTCCCCCCCCTCCCCTAATCATCCCCCCCCCCTCTCTTTCTCTTGTTTTACTTTCTTCTCTTTCGACGCCGTCCCCACCCGATCGGCAGATTGCGACTGGCCAGAGAGTGTGCTGAAGACAGCTGATCCCACTGTAATGTCTGCCATGAAGATTGCTGAGCTATTAAAGAGAGCCGAGAAACAGTTCAACCAAATCGACCGGAACTCTGACGGTTACGTGACCATGACGGAGCTGATCAAGCAAGTGCGTGCCGGTAATCGGGAAGTAGCGGGATTTCTCGGTATTCAAGAGGATCAAGTAACGATGAAGGAGGCCAGCCAAGGGAAACACAAGCTCGTAAGGGCGTTTACCTCCATTGATTTAGATTCCGATAAGAAGGTGTCACTTTGTGAGTACCTGACAGCTGTTCGTAAGGTCGCACTGGAGAAGCTTCGTGCAAAAACCGGTCGGTCCATGTTGGGCTTTAACGATGATGGCGATAACAATGGCACGGAAAAAAACCCTCTTAAACTATTAAGCATTGGTGCTTTACCGTTGGCCTCCGCGGCTGAGAGCGAGAAGATTATCGAGTCTGGTGCTCTCAACAAGAACGAAACACCCCGCCCAAAGAATGTGGAACAGAAGCTCGGGTCAAAGGCAAATCTTGTCGTAATTTGTGGCCCCTCCGCAGTAGGCAAGGGAACCATCCTTGGCATACTGAAAAAACAATATCCTGGGATGTTCGGCGTTGCGATCTCGCACACCACCCGTGGGCCGAGGAGCGGAGAGAAAGACGGCACACATTACCACTTCGTTGACAAGCAGACGTTTGAGGCGATGCGTGACAATAAAGAATTTCTTGAGTTAGCTGACGTCCATGGAAAGTATTATGGTACCAGCAAAGCTGCAGTGAATAAGGTATGCGAGAAGGGAGGCGTTTGCATATTGGAAATAGACGTCCAAGGCGCTCAAACTATTAAGGAGTCTGGTGTTGAAGCGAAGTTTCTGTTTATTACGACTTCTGGGGGAATAATAGAGCTTGAGAAGAGGTTACGGGGTCGGGGCACAGAGTCGGAGGACAAAATTCTCAAACGTTTAAAGACATCACAGCGGGAATTACAATTTTTGAAAGAGAAGCCGGAGTTTTTCGATAAGGTGGACGACTTCATAAATTTGAATTTTGATGAATGAATAATGATTGATTCTGACAAAATATCAGGTGCTTCTCAATGATGAGATCAATAGTGCCACAAAAGAACTTAGGTCTTCTTTCGTGTTGTGGTTTCCTCAACTCAAAAAGTAACGATCACATGCATATGCGTGTCCCGCGGGATCTTGTCATCAAATGCAAAGGTGAAAGGGACGCAGGATTTATAGGATTTACATGTATATCTAGGCTGTACTGAAACACTGATGTTTCAATTTGTTGCAGCATCATGCCCATTTGTACATAGAAACAATGTATACCGATATATAGCATTGTACGCTAGCCTCGACATAAACACTTCTAACGTGTAGTCAGTGCAACAAGGCGCGTACGGGATGCTCAATGCTGGTTATTGAGATCGATCCATCCGTACGCATGTCAGACAAACACGTAATTGCATATTGCTATAGCAACGCATAGCCTAGCCAAATAAGTAGCCACGTTGCGCGCGAGACTACGATACGTCAAGGCGTTCGTCTGGATGTTCGCGACGATCGAGCATGTGCCAGATACGTGATCTTTAAGTAAGTAACCAGGCAAAATTTATGAGTGCAAATTTGTATAGCTATATATGTGAGACGGATGTAAATTTGTATAGCTATATATGTATATAGTGACAACCACAACACTAGAACAGCATGCAGCAAATATAAGTGCAGCACCGCTACATGTACATATCATCTTCC
This sequence comes from Bigelowiella natans CCMP2755, assembly GCA_000320545.1. Lineage (NCBI taxonomy): Eukaryota > Cercozoa > Chlorarachniophyceae > Bigelowiella > Bigelowiella natans. The sequence continues at coordinate 46,311 of ADNK01000747.1, read as the reverse complement.
TGAAGACTAGAAGACATATAACATATGCCCTACTAGCTAGCTACTAGCTAAACGCAAGGTTGCGCTACATAGCTAAAATTTATTGAAGTCATATTACAGCTCACCACTTGTACTTCCATGTATAGCACGCACGATCGCGATACACACCGCGCTATTTGCTGCCATATGTATGCTGCCAACATGTGATTATTGGGGTGCAGCTGTAAACCATTGTTTATGATTACTGATGAGGGCGCGCAATCGGCTTTTATATACTTTGTTATAATTTTGAAGCTAAAGATGTCCCAAGACTGTCAGCGATATTTTTGTTTCCTTTGTCTTTTGTCGTTCCAAGCAAGAAGTTTCCAACCAAGTTCCACAATTTCTCTTTGTTCTTTGCACGGAAAAACCCCATGTGCCCCACTCTTTTCAGCCCAACACGATCAGGCGCAAGATGAACATGTTCAATTTTACAGCGAGGGAAAACGTTGAGGAGGCTGCTGAATGCGGGCTCTACGCTATACTCGTCGTCAGTGAAGCTAACCGCAAGAATGTCAGTTTTGAAATCTCGATAGCGCTCTTTGTATCCGGGCAGCGAAAAAATGTAATCTCGCTGCCTCGAAAAGAATGCCCATTCTCTCGCCGCGTCCCTCGGGAGGTTCTCAAACAAGCCCAATCTTTTCGTGGGCAAGTATCCACATGCCACTGCCGCAGCGGGGATGGCGAACATCTCGAGCAATCGACTCAAGGGCTTCCTAGCGCAGGTGTAATGGGCGTTGTTGACAGAGATAAAGACGAATCGCTTGATGTGGTCCCTCCATTTAGACATCCCACTTATGTGTCCACCGAGAGAGTGGCCGACCACTGCGAGCTCACAATTAGGAAACAAATCGATCATGAATTTCAAGGCCGCGGATTGATCTAGCTTGCCCCAGTGAGTCGAAATCGTCGTGTTACAGAGCTCATACTTAAGGGCGGCGATCTTCTTCGCCTCATCTAAAAAGAGAGGGGTTCCTAGAAAATAATGATGTCCATTCTTAAGCATCAAATCTACGATTTCAGAGGCAAATGTTTTCTGTTAGTGTCAACCATCTTTGTCCTTCTGCGATGGAACCCAACCGGGGAACGACAACCCTATCCCTCGGAAGTCATAGGTGAGGACTGCACAGCCACAGGAGCACAAGTACCGGGCAAATGGATGATAGAAGGCCTGCGTAACCTAAATTTGGAAGGAGTTTTGTGCTCAACTATGTCTCCGAGATTTGCATTATGTACCCCAGTAGCACACGAGATGACAATCGCCGGCCTAGTGATTGGTGATCGAGGAGAAGAGCTCGGACGAAACAACGTTCCTGCCAGAACGAAGCCATCCTCGCAAATCAGCTTCACCAAGGTTTCGCACGCCATTTATAATGGAGAGCCTATCGGAATGCCCTCTCTGTTGGTTCCCACTCTGCTTGTGCGAACTACCCGACCCGACCCGCCCCGGCCGATCCGTTCGGGTATCTTCCGTTCCGAATGCTGTTTGCAGTCGCAGCGTTGATCAATATACTGTCGCAGGTTGTATCATAGGATGATTCCCGTATAATAATTTTTCTAGATCCTAAAAAATTTGGTACTAATTACTGGGTCCAATTTCTTCAGATGTTTCCCCGATGAAAGGGATCCCGACTTGACCACGTGCGCCTCAGCCCGAGGAGCCGCCTGGAGTCTTTCTCGCTCGCACTCGCAGCCGTTTGACACGGGATTGACATTTAAGAGATGCGACAAGAAAATAAGCGCAAAAAGTTTAGGAACGCCCCTCGTTCTGCAGGTTGCGACAAGCGAATCCTTTCGACTAGTGCTGAAATCAAAGCGGGCCCAACCGCCTCGCACAACGACCAGCAGAAACAAGCAGTCATGAGGAGAGCCAGCGATCATCGGGCGCGTAATGCGTTTCGAGGTCGACTGAACAGCAAACTTATGGAGCTCACTCGGGCGGACGGGGAAAAAATTAAGTTTCTCACCAAGATTGCGGATGAGTATGTCTGTATGTTCGCGGATGAGGTTGTGGAGAGCTTGATAAAGGCCATACTGAAGGTGGTTTATTTGCGCCCATCGCGGTGTACCTTGCACCCCTAACTGGCATCTGATTTTCACTCATTGTTTCTCAGCAAACTGAGGGTAGGAGACGATATCCATACATCTGTCTTATCGATTCTATTGGTATGATGTGATGATGACAACGATGATGATGATGATGATGATGATGATGATGAGTACTGCTCTGGATCCTAGAACACTTCTCTCGTCCCACCCTGTTCATCAGAGCTTAGGACACATACTTCATTACTATTAACAGTCAAAGGAATGCGGCCACCGTTTCCGTATGAAGCTAAATTCGAGCCCGCGGTACACCGCTCATGCCTGTGATGCCCCCGTGCCATGTATGGAACTTTGAACAGAAAATGTAAATGAAGCTCCTGTTTCTTCTGTCCACAGATGTACGAGCTGTTCGTGACAACATATGAGTCGCCGACTTTGGATCCACGAACTAAGTCAGTAAATTTTCGCTTTCAAAGCTGCAGCTCTCTCTCTCTCTCTCTCTCTCTCTCTCTCCTCCCTCTCTCTCCCCCCTCCCACCCCCCTCCCCTCCTTCAGAACGTTTTCCATCCGTCCTATGCCGCATCCTTACAACGCTTGCGTTAAATATGACTGCAGAAACAAACTACACAGAATGCTCCAAACCTGGGAAAAGGTAGACAAATTTCAGCTTATCCTCCGACTGATATACTCACTGAATTCATCTTTGCATTCTTCTCCTTACTATTGTCAATTTTATCATTATTTCAGTCGAAAATTTTCAAGAGCGCTTATCCTCGCATACGCGAAAAGATAGGCAACCCGGTAGTCGAGGAACATGTAAGGAAAAGACCTAGAATAAGGTGATAATACTCTCAAAAGTTGGAGCGAGAACTCGCACATGGATTACTCTCTTATCTTATTGTTTGGTTTCCATCATCGCGCAGTGGGCCTGGCAACAGTAGCGGCTCCTCCTCTTCTTCAAACCTACGGTCAGGGAATATATGTAGTAGTAGAAGTAGTAGTAGTAGTAGTGTAGGAAAGAATGGGCTGAGCAGCACCTCTGTGATCACTATTATCATCCTCATCGTCCTCCTCGCCATTTTTCGTGATCACCAACCTCCTTTCATGTTTTGTCAGAGGTAAAAACGCCAAGCATTTGGAATTCGAAAGGCTGGCTGTGCTTGAGAAGAAGGTAGACCAGCAGCGTCCAGATCTGAAGCCGCTCTTCCTTCAAATCAAAGACAGCGTACGTGCATCATTCCCAACTCTCGACCTCCACGTGAAGTCTGCAGCATCTAAGAACAGTATCGTCGTCGTCGTCATGGTTTTCTCCTCCACGCTCTCTCTCTCTCTCTCTCTCTCTCTCTCTCTCTGTGTGTGTGTGTGTGTGTGTGTGTGTGTGTGTTCGTCTCTTCGGTAGGCTATGCAGAATAAACCCTACGACGTGCTGATTAGCAAGATGATGAAGGTCCTGCTGCTGCTACTGCTGTTTTGTATGTGCTTGGTGGAGAGCATTCTTAGGGGTGGTGGTGATGGCGACTATGATAATGTTCATTCTGGTGGTTGGTGATACCATATAAAATGCCGGCTGGTGGTGGTGGTGGCGGTGATCGTGGGCATTAACAAATTATTTTATAATGATTGCTATGAAAAACCGATCACAAGAACGGTAAAAGCGAGGGTGAGAAGAAGAGACATCACCAAAGTATTGATCTGGGCGGAATGGCATGATTTACCCCCCCCCCCCCCTGTCTCTTTCTCGTCCCTGTATAATATTCCTAGGAGATGCAAAGGACGCGGACGGCAAGCAGGATGTCAATACCGCCTCCCGGTGCAGGAAGAGCATTTATCGCGCCGCCTCCTCGGAGAATTCCTCGTCGAAGCAGCTCCCTGCCTGTTCGGATCAAGCTGGAGGACATGTGGAAGAGGGTAGTAGAAGTAGTAGTATTAGTAGTAGTTGTAGTAAGTAGCAGTAGCAGACGCTGTGTAGCCAAATTCTTACGATTTGCAACGGAATAAAAGACGTCGTTTCTCCCCCCCCCCCCCCTCTCTCTCTCTCTCTCTCTCTCTCTCTCTCCTTCTCTCTTTTGTATATCATCTGTCGCAGGAGTGGTTGAAGACCGAGAACAAGCCTGTGATCATCAACATGCACAAGGGGAGTCAGTGTAAGACGTGTGGGCGCTACTACGACTCCCAGGGGAAGCTTGACGAATGCCTCGATCGCCACTTTCGTCAAAACAAGCAGGATGAGAATCGGCAAAAGTTGATCATGAAGATTATGATATCCCCGCCTCCCCCTTCCTCCAACTCACAACCACTATCGTTTTATCAGTATTGCTGCTGCTGCCTCTTTATCTTCAGTGGCAATACAATATGCAGCTTTATCTTTCAGATCACCTTAAACATAATATTTATATGTACAATATATATATATATATATATATATATATATAGTATTCCATTGTGTTATGTGCGCGCGCCCGCGGGTGTGTGTGTGTGTGTGTGTGTGTGTGTGTGTGTGTGTGCATTTGCTCCTCTTTCTTGAAACACACCGGCGTCGTAACTAATATCGCTCACTAACTTACTTCTTTGTTTTTCCCTGTACACCGAATCATAAAACGCCATTAGTCGGGTAGTGTCCCGCGAGTACTACCTCGACACGGACGAATGGGCGCTGGTAGACGACACCACGTTGATCAAGAAGAAGGATGATGAAAAGGATGGCGAGGAAGAGAACGCTCCCAAGAAGGTGGTGATTATGGTGGTGGTCATTGATGGACTATAGTGATGCACATACACGCACGCACAACATCTAATCTTATTTTTTTTAATTCATTTTTTTAATCAATTTCTCCTTAACATCATATCACGAGACATTTTTGTTTGAAAAACCTCAGCCACTTCAAGTCGCAGCAGATCCCAACCAGAAAAGGTACCTGTACCAGTGAATTAGTGGGGGGGGGGGGGGGGGGGGGGGGGGATATGCGCAGGAAAATCATGTAAGATATGTCGTGGTACAAATAACTATCTTATCAAGTAAAATGTTAGTTTTGAGCGCCACCACCTTTTGATCTCATCTTCCTCGTTCTTACCTTTAGTTGTGCGAAATGCTTCGACGAATTCGAGAGGGTCTTCGACGCTGCCAATGTGCGTATCTAGTGGCGTGCTACTGAGCATTCTTTCTTAGCAAATGAGGAGAGAAAAGAGAGAGAGAGAGAGAGAGAGAGAGAGAGAGAGAGAGCACGGTGGTTGGGATTTTGGTTTCTTGGAGATATGGGGGCCAGGAACATCAGGAGTAGGGATTTCCATTGTCATATAATTTTCGTCGCCATCATCCGCTTCACCATTATCATCATAAATAATATGTCAGGATCAATACGTCTACACACATGCTACACGTGTCGCCAAAAATGATGGGAAAGTTCCTGCTAAGGTGACTTCTTATGCGCCTACGCGCACACACGCACATGCCACGCAATTGCTCCTTCCACTTCCAGGCCTCTAAAGTCGTTCATTCTTTCTACTACCCCTCTTCCTCTGCTTTATGATGATGATGATGATGATGATGATGATGATGATAACGACGACGATGTTGGTTTTCATAATTAGTACCGGAACACGATTTTGTGCCAGCCCTGCTTTGAATTGTTTCACAACCCACCGAAACTGCCACCCCCTTTGGAGAAAGGTTGGTCCGTGGAGGAGAGGAACAGGGGGGGGGGGGGGGATACAGGGGGACGATTTTATGCGTATGCGAAGCGGGGGAAGAGATATTTCTAAGATGCAAAACACCTACTGAGCAACCTTTATCCGCCTTTGTTTTCCAAAAGTCACCGATGACGACGAGAGTGTAGGCAACGTGACGCCTGTCTCTACCCCTGTGGTCACGCCAAAGTCCACCTCCATCTCCCCTCTTGGTCTAGCAAACAATAACGGTGAAAAGAGGGTTGGCGCGGGGAGGAAGCTACTAGCTAGCGAACTGGGCGTCGTTTCTGATGTCGACAAAGAACAGAGTATTGCCGCTGCTGCTGCTGCTGCTCCGGATGGCGAGAAAATGGAGGTAGAAGAGCACGCGGGGGAAAGTAAGCACAAAAACGAAGATGACAACAATGCGAAAGAAGCGGAGAACGCCGGAGGTGTCAAAAAGGAAGAGGTGGCGGTCCCTGAACAGACTTCTAGCACTGCTTCGGTTGCGGAGGCTGATGCTAAAGAGAGCAAAGGAATATCGAGCAGCGAAAGTGCATCAGAGCCCTCAGAAACTAAATCAGCAGCAGCTGCCGCAGTAGTTACCCATGAAGAAAAGAAAGGAGCGGTGGAGGAGGAGGAGGAAAATGGTGATGCTGAAAATGCTGATATATTGGCGACAGAGGGAGCAGCAGCTGATAGTGGCAACGCAGCTCCCCCTGTTTCCAACACCGCTGGCACTGTGGATGAGGAAGAGGGGGCGAAGAAGGAAGAAACGACGGGAAAGAAGCTGGAGGACCATGCGTCTAATGAGGAGGCTGCTGCTGCTCCATCACGTGAGAAGGAGTGCACCACCAGCACCGTGCCGATCGAGACGGATCCAAAACAGCAAAAAGAGGCAGGAGAAACAGATGAAGGCATGGATGTTGAGAAGTGATAAAATTAACATGACGTTGCATGGCGTCGGATGGGTAACAATGTCGGGATCGGGGCCCCATCTAGCCATCTAGAAGGAGCCACATGGTGTCCATGTGAAAATTGCATGACGTTCGTCAGCATGGCCCATCAGGTGCAAGCCAAAATTAAAAATGGGCACTTTGAAAGTCAAGTTCGTAATTGATGAGACATGGTGCATGCTAGCATGCCGAGACGTGCACGAAATTTAAACAGTTGTGATTATCTGGAAACACGGGCAATGTGATTCAATCACTCACTTTCATGTTGTGCATGCATGCGCGCGCGAAACTAGCGCAAGCAAGCGATGTGCATGTGGCGAAAACGTTGTCGCACGCGTGACGATCGAAGCCAACACTTGCAGATTGCATGAGATCATTGTCATTTGTCTAGTTTGTTGCCGCAAGCGTGGAATTCATGCGTGCCCGTGCGCGAAGTGCGGGCTAATCTGCAATGCTAGAGCTCCCGTCGACTGTTGTCTGGCCCATTTCATGGACCGAGGTGCAGCGCACCACGACAGACGTGCGTTCGACGATCGTTCCGTGGCTTCAGCGGGTCCGGAGACGTGGTGGGATGATTGGGACAACGGATCGCAGAGGAGGAGGATGCAACGCCTTTCAAGGCTCTTGGCGATGTTTGAGGGAAGAAAATGGGGGGGGAGGAGGTGGCAGGTGCTGTGAAGGTGGAGACGGTGCTCAGAACTTTTGAGAGCTTTTTGCTCTCGGCCTCGCCCTCCTTGTTGGCCTTGGAAGATACATGATCCCATTTCGTTGTTTCGGCAATTCGGAGCTGTTCGAGTGTGTGACGTGCAGAGCGATGAAGATGACAGTAGTAGCAGCAGCGAAACAGTGAGCCTCTAGAGGCATGCACGATGGGGAATCATGCTCGTCCCCATCGGCATTGGGCAACCTGCCCGCTTGACAATTCGGCATCGCAGTCATCACAGCAAATCAGGGCAATTTGTTGCCTACGACAACCCTATTCTTCGTCTTCCATTGACCATTGATCCAAGCAGGAGAAATTACCGCAAGCACCAGAATGGAATGGAATGCTCTTTTCTTCGGAATTTGCACAAGCGACAACGATTCTGAAGGGAATGGTCGATCTTACGATGTTCTCCCGACGCGTTTTAAACCAACTGCCAGAAAGCAGAAGGACGCCAGTGCCGAGCACCACATGACGAAGCGGAAGGGGGGGGGTGGGGAACGGCTGAAGGTACTGTTCATCATTGGCAGTACTGGTGTTGGGAAATCAAAACTTGCAGTCGACCTCGCGAAGGCTCTTGCTCGACAAGGGAGGGGGGTGGGCTATGGTGCCGAGGTGGTTTCCGCGGACTCAATGCAGGTGCTGTACGTTCACCTTACCTGAAGTGCATGGATATTTCCGAATTTCAATGTGTTTCACTATCGTGTGACTGTTCACTATCTTCTGACCGTGCTTTCACACGTCTAGGTTGTGTAGCTCCTTCTATACCTTTCCTCTTTTTCTTGTCTCCATTCGTAGATCTATCGAGGGAACGATGTCAGCAGCGCAACTGTGACCTCTGAGGAGATGGATGTAAGCACGGCATGTTTTGCTTTAATAACGACAAGCAAGCTATATGTGGAGATACTTTAGCGTGGATATCCGCATCATGCTTTGGAAGATTCAATCGTGCTCAGCATTTTTAAATCGTAGAAAACAACAATTCGCAGGGCGTTCCGCATCATCTCTTGAGCTTTGTGGAACCTTCCCGCCAATATCTTATCCAAGAGTTTAAGAAGGAGGCTACACAGAAGATACAAGACATACATCGTCGAGGATTTCTTCCCATCGTAATGTATTCCCCCCCCCCCTTGAGATGTTTGGACGTTGTATTGAGATTGTTTCTAGCTAGTCGTAGTTCTGATATTAGGAGTAAACAATTCAGATGTCCTCGCTCTATTTTTGACCCGGAGATCTATGTATAATCTCTCACCAGCGAGTTTGTTTAGGATATTCGTCGCTTTCTATTTACTTCCCCCTCCCCCCTCCCCCCTCTCCCTTCCCCCCTCCTCCCTTCATACCGCTCCATTCCAAAATCAAAAACAGGTGGCGGGCGGTACGATGATGTGGATCGAATCGCTGATATTTGCCGATCTACTTGAGGCTGGGGGAAACGACCACAAAGTCGACGAAATCTGTACCAGAGAGAGCAAGAGCACTTCACAACGAGAAGATCCTCAAAAAGCAATACATGACGACGTAGCTGCAATTATTCCGAAAGACATGGCCTCTGCTGGAGCAAAAGGCAATTTTTTTTCTATGATACAGAACGTATGGTATTGGAGGAAGAAGGGAAGGAATCCTGATCAATCCCGCTAATATAAAATGCAGAATATATATGTACACACACACACACACACACACACACACACATACCAATCAGAATCTAACTGCAGCATCTGGCTGTGCATCTTGCTGTGCGTATGTTTCAACATCACCCGCCATATATCTATTTATTTTGCAAAGAATTGCATCTGGCGCTTCAGCAGCTTGATCCTGTGATGGCCAATAGGCTGCACCCAAACGACGTTCGAAAGGTACCGATGATGAAAATGTGCATGCAACATCGACTTTACATCTGTAAGCATTATAACCATACATTTCACATATGCGTGCTAACATGCAAAATCCGATGCTGAGTCAGGTGAGAAGGGCAGTGAGATATTACCGTGATACGGGGGGTCATCAACTGAGCGAGCTTCTCTCGGAGAAGCGTAGATCGGCCTTTCGCACGGCAACTTACGATGCTTGCGTGATCTGGCTTACGTGCAGCAAGGAGGTCGTTAATCGTAGTATTTCAGATGAATATGATAATAACAATGTTCTTAGATTTAAAAGAAATCTCGATACACAAACACGCTCACTAACACACATACACAAACGCGGGCGCACACCTCCCTCCCCTGTTGATAGGTATTGAACACGCGGTTGGATAAGCGCATCGATAAAATGATGGCCAATGGGCTCGTAGATGAGTGCGACGGCCTCTTTCAAGTAGAAGCTCTACCCTACCCCCCCCTTGTGAAACTCTGATCTAAATATGGAAATCGCATATCGATAACGCTGATTAGTGTGAGTGTTGTGTGTGTACTCTTGAACGGCATTAGCTATTAGTGGAAAAGGCTGCGGGCAATATAAAAGCATTCACATCGGAGCCCTTTGGTACCATCATGTCTTCAACTTCTCACACCATCTCTTCACGATAGAAAGCATTCATTTCGAATACGAATCAAAGAGAGTATTCGCATGTGTATGCTCGATCATGCCAATCAGTCAAAAAGGCTGGCTAACCCCCCCTGACAACTCTGCTCAGGCGTCGGCCAATCGATCGGTTTCCGACAGTTCTTTCCTTACTTGGAGGCGAAGAGGGGAGGGGGGGGGGTGCGGATTGAGAAAGCAGGAAAGGCAGCAGAAGCATCTGCGCAAGATGTGAAAGGGGGAGAGAAGGCCAAGGGGAGGGGGGAGGGAAATCACGAACAAGAAGAAGAAAGAGAAGGAGAGCATACCCGCAACAGTCGTCTTAAAGACCTCTTACAAACAGCTGTTTCGAGACTCAAGACTGCGACTAGGAGGTGCGGCCTCTTGTTCCTCCTCCCCCCCCCCCCCCCCTTTTTTTTTTACGTAACAGCACTACGTTCTTCTCATGCAAAGAAATCACACACATTGCTATCATTCATTGCTACTCAGATACGCTCAGAAGCAGGTGAAATGGGTTCGTAACCGCCTTCTGCCATGTAGCAGGACAAAGCCCCTGCCCCCTCCTCCCCCCACCCCCACTCCTGCTCCACGGAAAAGAGCAACGCGGCAAGGGAATGAAGAGGGGGTAGTTGGAACAGCGGACAGAACAGCATCAGGGGGGGGGCATATGCGAGGACGAAGGGAGAAAGAAGAAGAAGAAGAAGAAGAAGAAGAAGAAGAGGAAGTGATGGTGATGATGATGAGGGACGATCAGGAAGAGAAATGTACTATTCGCAGTGGTGGTGGGGTTAACAGGCAAGGGGATTCTAGTGCTAAGGAGGACAAGAGAGAAGAACAGCAGGGCGTCTCAATCATTCAGCCGTCTCGAAACATACGTTACACGCCTTCTACTTCTCGGCCTACAAATGCAGCAGGGAGGGAGAGACTTCTTACGCTTTCCTCATCATCTACATCCTCATTGTCATCATCACTGCTGCCTTCTCAGCATGGGCAAGGGCTCTTTGACCTTCACCATTTCGATACGTCGCGAGCGGATCTTTGGTCATCCAACAGAAGAAACCCTCGTCTATCACTTGCGTCCTCTCTCTGCATATTCTCTTGTCCCTCTGCATCATCATTACACACACACGCACACACACACAATATATATATATTTATAAATAATATGTGTGTATAATCCCCGACAGAAATCTGTTGTAGTATATGTTCCAGTATGATCCATCCATCCTGCTCACATGTCCCTTCCCTCCCTTATTTCGCCATAACCCTTACACAACGAAAACTCAAAGGGGGGAGGACGTGCTGAGACCATCCCTTGCAATCGTCCGCGCCTTTATGCTACGAGAGCTACAACACAACGCCGCTGGGGAGGTACATGGCAATGATAAAGGCAAGGATGCTGGATATGCCCATGGGATCGTCAAGTCTCTCAAGGAGTGGAAGAGCTTCGAATGCAAAGACTGCGGCCGCACCTTGCACGGCAGCCATGAGTGCGTTGAAAGCATTCTCTTCAATTTTTTGTTGTTAAGTAGAAGTAGCGCCGCATTAGTGGCGAATATAGCCCTTTCATGTGTATCCGGGCGGCTTTGTATGTGTATATGATGCTGTGAGCGTTTCGGGGTCTGGATGAGGGCCAGGTTCTATGGCTCGCCGTTGATCATTGCTCACCCATGATTATCCTTCCATTTAATAATAAAAAGGTTTCAAGAGCATCTTAAGTCGCGGGGACATCGAAAGAGGAAAGCAAAGCTGGCAAAGTAGAGTCTTTCTTCTCTGATAATATATATATATATATATATATATATATATATATGCTTTTGATGGTCCAAGATTTTTATTTTCCCCAGGATCCAAGTGTGCTGTGCTATGATGCCTCACGCTTGTTTCAAATACAGAATCGAGCGACAGAAGAGGTGCGCTGCGGACGTTCGAAAGGCACGGGCAATGGCGCGATTACAAAAGGAAGAGCAAGCAAATAAATGAATTTGGAAGCTTTTTCGATACACAATAAGCTACAATAGCCCTTAATTTGAAATCGGTATCTTAGCCTAGATATCGCAGCTAGGTACGCAGTAGGTCATTGCATATGTGTGTTATGCTCTTTCTCTGAGTAATACACTCGTGGTAGCCACTGATGATACGGAAAGTGCCGCTATTTGTGTGAATCACACTGATTGTGTGTACGTCAGTGCAATATAAGCATGCATTGCGATGTGTGCATTACGTATATGTAGATATGTAGATATGCTGCATGCAATCTAGCAATGCTAGAATGACATACAAAAAACAACAACACACAACTACCATACTAGATGTTTCACAATCTAATGAACTAACATGGCATCGCTAGCCAACTAGGTGCTGAGACCGGTGACATCATCACATACATTGCGTTGTATGCATGCCAGCGTGCCAAGCCAGCGTCGCTAGTTAGGCAATTTCATCGGCCTAGTAATTGTGCTATATAATAGACAACGTAATATTATATATATATATATATATATATATATATTGTATATATCACAATATGAAATAAATATATTATACATATAACATATTGCATGTCTATATATACATCATATTACTGTGTCTACAATCTACATGCGCTGCAGTGGATATCTAGATGTGCGCTCGCAGTGTAATTCAGCATGTGGGATAACATTGAAGGCAGAGCGATTGCGCGGAACCGAATGTCAATGACATGACGACAAGGTAGAAATGCTTTATTTCTACGGCGCGCTCAAACAAGATTTGAAGTAGCTATACAACTGTCTGAAAGACTGAAGCAATACATTGCACGATTACCTAGATCGAGCCACGACGACTGCGATGAATGGTAATAGGCGGGTATATTATACGTCCCCATGCCGAACGATCACATATCTGCTGAGGGTTCATATATGAGCAGATCCCGTGTTTTTCAATAGCTGATAGTGTGTGTTCGCAGCAGCATCAGGACTTTCGTTTTCTCTGCTTAATGCGAAGTTCTCGGCGCTTTAGGTAGCGTTTTTGGCCTTCTTGATACGCTTTCTTCTCTTGAGTCGTTTCAGGAGATATTGCTGGCAATGCCTGATTGGTCAATACAAATCAGAAGAAAGTGGGGGAATATGCGGGCTTGTCACCAATAGATGACAGAATACTCCCGACAATATATGTGGAATTCTATTATGTGTGTGTGTGTGTTTGTGTGTGTTTGTGTGTGTTTTGCGACTCATCTACGTTTTGTCGATCGATTGATGTTCTTCGTTGTGATTCATTACTATATACTCATCGATGCTTACTCTCTCTCTCTCTCTCTCTCTCTCTCTTTTCTATTTTCGAAAAATGATGACCTGCACTCGGCCGTCTTTTCCAAGCGACACGAACGTATATACCCCTTGCACGCAAATCTGCAGTGCGACGGTGAACATACGGAGAAGAAGCAGAAAAAGAGGTATGATTTAAAAAAACTTAATTTATTCAGAATTCCGGATGTTAGAGTTTGCGTGATTTGAAAAGGCCCTGTTCCAAAACCTTTGGCGTGTCTTGACCAAATGTTTCAGCCTAGTTTTCGATGCAAACAATCACACAATGATATGATGATAATTACTCACAGCTTCCACGCAACACCATGCTCGCAATCACGGCCATATATATATATATATATATATATATATAGATACATATTAAAGAGAGAGAGAGAGAGAGAGAGAGAGAGAGAGAGAGAGAGATAATATCATCATCACTATATTCACCAGCTATCAATATCTTGGAATACTACTACCGTAACGGTGACCACCACTTCAAGAGACCTTGAGCTCGCGAAGGTAGCTTTTGCATTCACGCACACCACACTGCCCAGGGCCTTTTAATTGATCAAATCACCTCGTAATACCAACACTGAACGTAAGAGGAAGCTACGCAGGCATACTCCTGTTCTGCGATCGTGCCCCCCCCCCCCCCCCATTATCTCACCAAACCGAAACCACGTGCCGTTCTTATTCGTTGAAGCTCAATTTCACACTACTAAAGTTCCTCTGCACCGGTAGCACCACCACCACCACCGCTACTACTACTACTACTACTACTACTACTACCACTACATCTACTACTAGCAGTCACGATTGAGCAGAGAGATACACTGCAATAAAGCACAAGTTCGGATTGTGATAACGTGCCCGCCACACATTGACATGCAGCCTCATTCACCACCAGCACCCCCTCCACCACGCTGACTCATTTCATCTTGACCATTGGCTTTTTTAAGGTCATCGAGGCCATGGCCAACTTGCTGCCTCAGCTTCTCCCTCTCCGCGTACATCGTAGCGTACATTTCCAAGAACTAACATCAAACCCCCAAAAGAATGAGCACGCACACGAGCAGAATTCAAATACATGAGTTATTATGTCACAAATATAATACATAATACGTATTTCTTACTTTATAATGTATTTACACACACACACACACACACACACACACACATATATATATATATATATATATATATATATATATGAATGATGTTTTAAAATTATTCGCACTTTGTCGTTGTGGGTGGAAGGCTTCCCGAGGGCCGGGGTCGCTGTGCTCTTCCTCCATTTCTGCCCACACAAAAAGGGGGGGGGGGCGGTGACATCAGCAAGAAAGGGAGGGAAGCCGATCATCTCCCATCACCACCACCCGAGCAGTATGCTGTTGGTTCTAAGATTGACGAATGTTGTCCGAAAACAGCACATGCAGGATATTTTCAGCAGCTGAATCGTCATCATCATCATTATCAATATCATCATCATTTTTTACTCAACCCAGCAGCAGCAGCAAAGCACAGCTCAATTACCTCTCCCTTCGGAAACAATCGCAGCTTCTACTCAGCAGCAGGCACGGTACAATAATGGACACCAACACCATAAGTCGACAGTTATGCAAGCGAGGGAGGAAGAACAGGGGGGAGGAGGAGGATAGAATAATGAATGTTTGGCAGTTTCACGGGAACAGGAGGACCGTCTTCTCTTCATCTTCGCCTTCTTCGGCTTTCTGGCATTTAAAAGTTGTCGAGTATAAATTAAAAGTAGCATCGTCAAATAAGTGATAATGTCTCAACTAAGGATTTATGTCATTATCACATGAATCTAGACATATCATGTCATCGATGCGCTCGTGGACCATATTTTGCGTGAAGAAAATGACTTAGCAGATATGCAAGATACAGTAGCCAAAACACACACACGTCCTTCCCCCCCTTCTAATTCGGTAAGACTGATCAATCGACATGATAACAGGGTTCATCGATGTTAAGGGGCAGCGTGAATGAGCAACTACCTCCATTGAAAGATACCACACATAAGCCTTGTTGCACAGGCTCTCCGACACCTTCCGCCAGGTAAAAAGAATATTTCCGGGCAGCAGGGGAGGGGTCGGAAGGAGTAGGATGTACAATGTTTCTCACACATTATTGATGAAAGATAATGATGACAACGTATTGCCCACGTGGTGATGACCCGCAGCTAGCAGCTAGTATAGCAGCACGTAACGACACTCCAACGCTACCTTCGTTAGGTCCTCAGCCTTCACAATCACCTCGACTAGAAGCGAGGCATTCTTGACAAAAATCTATGCACGTTGTAGCACAAGGAAGTCAGACTCACCTCAGCACCGCACACTGCCAGCAGACCAGCAAGTAGCAGCTGTGGGTCGCATCGCAACATTGGAGCTGGAACCCGCACAAATACAACATCGGAAATGGTGCAAACGAAGCAAGCGAGTCAACGCATTCGTTCACTATTCGAGCTGTATATGAAGTTACCACTCTTGCCTGTAGCTTAGCCAAATTGCCGATATATATGGGTTTCAAGGGGCTTCAAGAAATCCATGTGCTCAAGTCGGTGGGTAACCTAATCGCCACCGGCACAAGACCGACGATGAGAATGGCGGTGGCAGAGATCACGACAAAACAGGAATGAAATACCGCAGCTCTGCAAGATGGCTTCGAGCCGCTGCTATCCTTTTGAGAATGGAGGTGGCGCATTGCCGCGACGCTGTTAAACACAGGATTTTCGCACTGTCATTGTTACGGCTGTTGCACAAAAAAGGAAAGAGGGAAAGGCGTGCGATCCACATACTAGCCAGCCGATTCAATCATCCTCATTATGGTCCCGCCATGGACGTTGCCAGCTGGACGATGATGCAGACAAGCAGAAGCGGACGTTAGTACGCATACAACTACATTATCACAAAAGAACACACACCAAGCACACACGCACGCACACACACACACACACTAAGTACACATGCCGCACATCCGCTACGGACCAGGATTTGCATCATCGGGCGACATTATCCGGCACGTAGTGACTTCGCTCTCCGTCGCCGCCGCCATTGGATGGATTTTGTGCGGTGAGTGCTGTCTCCAAAGAAGGATTCTGTGCCCTCCGGAAGCCAGGCCTCAAAACCCGTTGACAGACGACGTGTTTGCAAGCAAATATGGTCTTTTCCACCTTGTCGCAGGACAAAAAAGGCCTGTCGTTCGACTCAAATGAAAAGACCTCCAAACGAGCACCACGGTTTCACCAAGGGAAAATTTCTGCAAGTCAATTCATTTGCATTCATTCATTCATTCAAATGCGCTGGCATGATGCCACCTTGGAGGAAGTGGAAGTTAGACCGCTCGGCTTGGGTTGAGGTCCTTATGTTTCAGAATTCTCTAGACTAGGCACACGACAAGCAATTGACGACAAGTACGTCTAGTGGTCTCATCGACCCTGCCAAATGAAACATCACACACTCAATTTGTGAGGTGCTGATCGAAGCCACACCATGTGCATTCGATCGCTGGTAGCACAGCTGACATGCTGAAATGCTGTTGTGCATGTGGCGTACACATGAGCTACGATGTGCACATGCGCGTGCTGATTAGCGGATTCCATCGTGCGCGCGCGCGTTGTTGCTAGTTTTGCGCACGACAGCAGAATGAGTGCGCTAGCGCGTAGACGCGGCACAGCTTCGTCTGCGTGCGCATGCGATGCATGTGGTACGCGCGCATTGTTAGACATCCATACAAACTGCGATCAACGTTCACAAATCTATGAAGACAAATGAACAGCCAGGTGCATGCTGATGTGCCGCTTCACGCCAGCAACAAGATCCTTCCGCCTACTTTTTCGTTGGGGCTTCGAAGTTTAGTGTTGTGCCCCGACACTCAATTAATATAGCCTCAGCTCCTTTCTGTTGATCGAATTATAAAAAAAGACAATCAATTCCACAAGACTTCATGAGTTTGTAATATAAAACAAAAAGCAGAACGAAAACCAAAAGGTCGCATGTGTGGAACCTCTTCTCACATCACACGCAAGTCGACGTCGGAAAGTTGTTAATTTTCCACTAGAGATTATGCGACAGGCATCGCTGCAGTCCTCTCGGCCTCTCTTCAACACCCCCCTCTCCTCCCTTCTGTGCGTGAGGTTTTGATGTGCTTCATAATCTACTTTTCACCCAAACCACCTTTTTAAGAGCTTCTCCAACGGAAACCCCTACTTTGTCCGCCATTTGAAGGCCCTGATCATTGCAACGACAAACAACATCATCTAGTTGTAATCACAGTAAAATGAAATGGAAAGAGTCGCGACCGTAGCAATCTGACGTCACAATAATATTCTATCTGTTGCATTATGTTTGCGTGCTGCAAAATGTAATACGAGTTCAAGTGAAGGAGGCACGCCATCGTGCGTTTCCTCGGCTTCAACCATTCTCTTTCCTGAACGGTGTATATGCATGAATTAGGTGTTGCCAAGTTAATGTTAGTGTGCGGGATCGCGCCTCGATTCGAGCGTATCATTCCACAACAACAACGACGATGACGACGCAACCACCACCACAAATACTGCTGCTGCTGCTGCTACTATTACCATCGAGTGACACGACCCATCCTTTCAGCCGCAACTATTTTGGAAAACAACAGAGACGGTGATGATGACGGTGATGACGAAGACAATGATGATGACAACGACAGGGCTGCAGGATCTTCATCAGCTGGCTGCTTTCATCAATTTTGCGTGTTAGCTGTGAGCATCAGAGGGGGCTCTTGATGTGGTGTCGCACTTGTGTTCGGTTTGCAGGAAAATAAAGGACGTGAGGCGAATTTGTGTGTGTTCGTGTGTGTGTGTGTGTATGCGTGCGTGGCCAACCTGCGATTTGCTCTCATTGTAGGCACTCGTGACGGCTATTGGGACCTTACACCCCTCCCTGTAGTATTATCGACACGAGACAGCAGCGTCAAACGACCCCACCCGGGGGGGGGGGGGGGGGGGGAGCATCCGTTTCTCTCTCTCTCTCTCTCTCTCTCTCTCTCTCTCTCTCTCTCTCTGTCCTCTCCCTCCGCAATATTGACAATGGGAAGTCTACACGCCGTAGCATCCATACCTCTAATGTCCTCAGCAGTGCGCGCTCGGCTGTGACTCGCAGGCGAGTTGGGATGTGATTCAGTCCACGAAGCAGCTGCATCGCTAAGCCATCGCTGGATCTGAAATCGATTTTGCCACACTTTCTCTGAGAAAAGGCTGCTGTCTACAAACTACGACAAGTCTTCTATCGTGATCATAATCATCCTCGGCATGCTATTTTCGACTATGTATGTCATTTTTATTACTATTTACTACGACTGCTGTCATCATTAGCGGCTGTCATCACGTTGTTGCGTACCTGCACACAACTGCGAGAGCGCCTTGAGACACTGCGTGGCCGTACTTATCACAATCTAGCACCTATGCATCAGACAAGGATTTTGAGGAGTATTCACGATGTATCTCGCTGCTTTTGTGGCACTCTCGCCGGTGTTGATTCGCTGTACTTCCACTGTCATTCTGTATCTATGCTTTCTTTTTATTCAATCGTCTCCTCCTCCTCCTCCTCCTTCCGCCTCCCTCCGCCTATGATTACCTCTGAGATTCTGTGCTCAAGCTTGCATCTCTGCAGGCCTGTTCTCGCCAGAATTAATGCGTCGTATCTTTTCAGACGAATGAATGGATGATGAGTGAGTGCCATCAGCACACACACACACACACACACACACACACACACACACACATTTATATTAACATCGCACACCTCCCAGCTACCATTCTGTTATGCCTATGGATGCGTGTTTGCGTGATTGACGAAGAGACGGTGCAAATACTACTTGATTTTGTCTTTATTGCCATCATCGTCGTCATCGAGCTTCCTCAGCCGAGTCTGAAGATTTCCTCGCACATCTTTATATACCATGAGGAGAGGATCCAGAGCGTTAGGACATGGATTAAGAAGAAGCGAATCAAAACCAAAAACAATACTATTCCAATCGAATTGTGACGGGTTGTGTAAGGGGATAATTAATCTAGGATGCTATAAACTGTAAGGGGGGGGGGGGGGGCATGATGCAGCCTTCCAACACATCAAGGTAGAGCGCAGGACGTCATGTTAGCGATTAGCACCTTTCACAACGAGATCCGGGAAATTTCGCAGCAAAACAGCCCGGCGGCGGAGGGCAGATGTGCCTGCGCAACACAAATAAAATTCAAACATTGAAACCCTATCCTTATTGCAATTCCTTGCTGCATCGTGCGCTGGCATTTTTATGTGGTTGTGTGTTGTTCGCAAAACCTAGTACGGATCCAGCGGGAAGTGTCGCGAGGGACTTTATCATGCTCGAATTCTAGCAAGGCAACACGACAAAAGATTCCAATAAAGACGCAACTCTACATGCGCACCGTGCACATGGAAAGAAGGAAAGAAAGAGAGAGAGAGAGAGAGAGAGAGAGAGAGAGAGAGAAGAGAGGGAGAGGGAGATATGCATACATATTTAGTGTAATAAATACTGTGTGTGTGTGTGTGTGTGTGTGTGTGTGTGCTACACACATCCAATTCTATGTGTTTATGAAGTATGAAATTGAATATCAGAATAGATCCTTCTCGACAGCAGCATAGATTCATTCTCACTTTGTGCTTTGCGCTTAGGACAACGGCATCTTCAATAGTCCCTCTGGTCAACCCGGCAATAGATACACGAGAAGAAGAGAAGAGAAGCCAACCGAACAAAAAGATTGAGATAGATTTAGACCCAAGCTGCCACCAATAGCGAAACAGCCGAGAGAATGCACTTCACGACTCCCTCGAGTTGGCGCACAAAATGCATAATCTATAATGCGATCGTCTTTCGAAAGCAGCCATTGGCATATCATATTAGAATGAGGCGGGAGAGAAAACGTCACCGTTCGAGGACGCATCCTAGACTGAGGCCGCTCTCCAATGTTGTCGGTAAATCCTACGGTTTTTGTTGCACATTTTAGATTAAAAACGATGATGACACGATGTGGATGCCTGATACACGAACATCGGCGATTCTCTATTCTGTGTTGCTTGGTGGGACAATGGCTTATCGATGTTTCCCGCTTAATTTCAGAATATATACAACACATCGGCGATGGCTGAGAAGCGAAAAATATTCCACAAGTTTCTAACTGAAGATGGCTCCGCGATATTGCGAGAATCAGTCTTTACCTTCATGGAATGTACTGCAATGTCCACCTCGCCTAGCAAGAGCGCTGCATCAAGCTCTTTCGTGAACACACCTGTTGGTTGTTTTCACACAGAGCGGAGCAGAGAAAATGAAAGAGAAAGAGGATAAGACGGATTTTCCCATTGTTTGTGGATCCCACGCGCGCCCCCCCCGCTCTTCCCGTCACCTTTATTGGAGAATGTGGAGAGGGCCGATTTTAGATCCTGAAGACAAGTAAAATGTAACTGATGATGCCGTAGTCTCGAAAATCATAATTGTTGCATTTCTTATATAACGTTGAGCATATCGACTAATAAAGTGGAAGTTTTGGTGGATCGTAAGAAGTAGACTGCGAACGCCCCTCCCCCCCCCCCCCTTTCTTAGCTACCTTGTCGCCCAGGGTCTTCATCCCGACGATTTTTGTGCTCACGTGGCTGTCAACGAGGATCAAACGTACTCATGGCAAAGAAATATATATATTAATATATATATATATATATATATATATATATTTAGTATGTAGTAGAATGAAGTTGTGCATGTTGTGTGTGTGTGTTTGTGTGTGCCCCTCCCTCCCTGCCTCTTAATATATGGGGGAAGGTGGTGAATGCCATGTACTTGTAAGCTTTTCCCAGGATACTTTCCACGTGTTTCGCTTGCCACATTGCAAGCTATGCGAATTATCGAGGAGAAAAATGGGAAATATATACCGTTAGCTGTGTTTGGCTATTTTGTTTGTACGAGTGTATGCTCATGATTCACCTGACACACACTAGCACGAATGTGGATGCAAAGCATGGATATATTTTCCCAAAACACACTAGATCGAAGGGTGATATAATATGCATATATAACAACAATCCCACCTCACTGTCGCGCGTTCCAATACGAACAAGTTTCAACTTGGTTTCATCCTTGGAAGCCAAGGCCGCAAGGTTCGACGAAAACTGAAGGTACAGAAAGAATAAGCTCTCATATTTCTTATGATAGTGGAAGAACATCATTAGCTACACCACCTCCTTTAGTTGTTCGTCGGTTTCGCTGGCTTTGCGCTCCTGAACATCCGGAAAACAAACAGAATCGTCATATAGGAGAAGCATCTAGTTGGATATAGTACACCACCTTAGCGACAAGGCCCTGTACATCCTTAGATAACTTTCCAAGTTTCTTGGCTAGCTCCTCGGACCGATTTAAGAGTTGTGTCACCTCTTCGCGCTCCTTCGATTCGGAGCTCTCGAGATACTGGTTCATATACCACAGTGTGCCTATTGCCAACGCTCCAGCTGTCGTTGTTATAAAGAGGAAGCATGTTATGCCTTCTTCGGGTCGTTTATTGACTAGATATTTCCGCAAGTGTGATTGAGTGATTCGTCATAAGATCTCTGGGACCCCTTGCGGACCTCTCGCAAACACGTGACTTATTTCTTCCGTGCACTGCAATGGCGAGCGCTTCCGGTTCAGATAGGCGTGAAAGAAATGTTGTCGACAATGGTAGCATCTGTGGTCTCTAGTAACCCCAGTTTCGACTAAATCACCTGTGGCGAGAGCCGGGAGAAGCATACGGTCGTCCATGTCGGATGAAGGTGGGGGAGAGCACCTCGATTCTTACTTCCACAACAGATTTTCTGATGGTACGGAAAGCCAAGGTGATTTTTTTGCTGCGTCAAGGAATTGGGCAGGAAATGTGTAAAACTACTCCGAGTCTCCGAAGTCAAGAAGTCAAGCTCCGGAAATTCGATTCCTTGGCAAATCGCCCTGATTCCTCGAGATTCTTTTCACATTTTTGCATGCGACAGGTGATGCGAGCTTGTTTAAATTCCCTTGCGAATTTTCATTCTGCGCCAGAACAAAAGGCATGTCGCAGGAAAATAAATTACAGCTTTGGCTTTGACTGTGACCTGCGGCTCGGCAGAGAGAGAAGCCAAGAAGAACACAGGACGAGGGCGATATTTGCAGTAATTTTTCTTGTCGTATGTTCCAAAGGAGTGGGAATTTACACTGTTTGATCGACGTGCTGGCGATGTGCAGGTGTCGGGTGTCAGGTGAGTGTCAAGAGAAGATTAGTTCCACACAATTGAAAAGAATAAGACAATAAAAGCTTTGAAACAAAATAATGACTGGAATGATGTACATATCGCTGGCGTTGCTGGTCCACAGTCTGGGCTATCTGTTTCTTTCAGCCCCAATACTTATCATGTTAGAGTTGCTGTTCACATCCCTCCGCTTTGGGAGCTATGCATCTCTTTGCCTCATAGGACTCATACTTAGCAACCGGTGGACATGGATCCATGGGGAAAATACATTTTATCTCAGGGACCTCGTATTTCTCTCCGTAATCCTTGCTGAAACCGCCGATCTCTTCATGAGAGCATTTTTTGGATGGGGCATCACCAGGCTACGCTCTTCGTTCCGCTCTTTGTTTATCTGGCGCACCTCGGAGACAGCGAGACTGAAAATTACACCGAGCAAGCCCAATGCTAATAAAGATCAGTTGAAAAAATGGATTGCAAAGAATGTCAGTAGCTCCACCCCTCTGTCTCAAATCATAAGCGAAGGGAAGGGACTGGGGTTTGCTACTAAGGCTATTCTGATGGAGTACCAGAGACAATTTTCCAAGATGGCAGTTGGGGAAAAAAAAGAGTCGAAAGAACGGAGGATAAATACTAGGTTTAAATTTGAGGCTTCATCGGCTTCTAAGTTCTGTACTTTTCCTCATTGCAAAGAGCTGGGACTCTACTCCCTCACGAACTGCAAGTGCGCCCACACTTTCTGCCTTGACCACACGAAAGGAGTCATGGGAAATAGACTGGAACAGGATTTTACAGCTATTACATGCGGTCAGCCTGGGCAGGGTTGGAATTGTAGGGAGCATATCCCAGAACAAGCCTTCCAGGTAGCTCAAGCGCTGAGGATCATTCCCGACCGTTTCGTGAAACTCTACCAACGGAAAAGCATTATGAACGCATGCAACCTGATCGAGTGTCCTCTGTGTCACAAAGAAATTTCTATGGATAAAAATGAGGATGAAAACAAGAATAGACAAAATATCCGTTGCCCAAGCTGCCAGCAGAGGATTTGTCTCAATTGCCAGGGCCCCTCACATGCAGGAAAGACATGCAGGGAATACTTACTGGAGAGAAAGGGTGAGGATGAGGCAACGACGAAAAGAGTAAGGAAGGCCACGCGATGTCCTGGGTGTCATGTGCGCTTCGATCATGATGGAGGATGTAATCACATGTCCCACAATTGTGGTGTCCGAGGAGCCAAGGTTCACTGGTGCAGATTTTGTGGAGTTGAGCTGTTGAAAATGTCTGGAGGTTATTATGCTAAAAACAACAGTGGGGCGCTGAATCATTTTCCGAACGGATTATTTAGCCCAGGAATATGTCAGAACGCTTAATCTCTTCTGCGATAAACATCCTCTGAAAAGTGGTTAGATGGGTCAGCTGAATAGTTAAACAAATTTCGATACAGATCGTATTTAGCAAGAATGTCAGTTCTAAATAAATGAATGAATAATGTAATTATCTCCACATGCTTTTGTTATGTTTATATGCAATGTACCTTGTACCACGAATACATCTGGCATGTTCTCTAGATACTCATCGCAACCTGCTAGCAACTAGGCATGCATGTGGCGAGTATGCTAGCAAGCACCTAGTTCTTGGCTAATGCATAGCATAGCTGTTTGCAAGCGTGCATAGATAGAATATGCATTTAATGTGTGCTCATGTGCACAGATGCGTCCATTAGACACGTTGTAAATAACTTGTTAGTATGCTAGTCGTACATGTTTAGTATCATATATGCGGCTATGTATGATCTTTAGAGACGCTACATTTGATTGTGTAGCAAGATTAAAGCTGCACACTCCGCAGCTAAAATGTCCGTTTTTACATTTTCGATCTACTGCACTATACACGTACTACGCAATGACAACCCTGCGCTCCATAGCTGCTAGCACTAGTTGTGCTTGTACACATTAGTAGCGTTTGCACACAATTATTTTATTCGTTCCACAGCGGCATCTCATACGCAGTGGTATTGAAATCACGCCACTTCTCATTGTTAATATTGATCAAAATACAAAAGCAAAATGCTTGTTTTGGAATGCTTACCCACTGGGATCAATATACGATATGTTTTGTACATGCTTTTCAGGTGTCATGAAGCGTCCTAATGCCGCCCTTTCTCTTTTTTGATTCGCCACCAAGACGGACCCCGGAGGTATTCTTCTTGGATGATGATGATGATGATGATGATGATGATAAAGGTCTAGAACTGGTGGATGCCATAAAAGGGACCGCATTTTCACCTGAGAAGAACAGTGTAGCATAGGTATCTAGTTGCAGAAATTCATCGATACCGTATATTGTACTGTGCTAGCTAGTTTCTAGTAACCTCGAGTTTTGTCTTGATACCACTTGAAGCAGAAGAACACAGCCGCTAACATCAAGGCCTGCAAGGGGCGGTAGAAATACAAGATATTTCGGAAACGAGATGATAAACAATCGAAAATATTGACTGACCTTGTCTATACCTGCCAGAAATGCCACCAAAGCTAAACCTGATTGTGTGACCAGGGACCCATAAGTTTGTAAGTTGGGCGTGCAGTGTGTGTGTGTGTGTGTGTGTGTGTGTGTGTGTTTGTTTGTGAATTTATGTAAGGCATGGTGTAAACACAATACCTAGATACACCTCAGGTATGATATCGACCCCGAAGAGATGTATCATTGGGAGCCCAAGTAGGCCTTTTCCTTGAGATGATGATCTTAAAAAAAATTTACTGAAGTCATGTTGCCATCGCACACGTACATACTGTGTCAAACTCTATAACTTTTACGTAAATATAGCTAGTATCGCATCTTCATTACCGTCCAGGCTGAGTAGCGAACATTTGACCGCTTTGATTCGCTCCTTGTCCATATGAACCCTGGGGTGGCCCATTGCCACCAGACTGCGAAAGACCTCTTATGCTTCCTATTCGATTCTTCGATGAACTGCTTTGACTTTGTCTAGCATACGCTTTAGCTCGTGGATCATTGTCCGGAACAATTTCTAGTATTTATTGAGCGTGAATACAATGTGATATCCGCCTGAAGAAGAATCGTAAGCTACCTCCGTTAATGATTTTCACCATCGTTCTCAAACACCGTGAACGATCCTGAATATAATCATTGATTATCCGGAGAAAAACACATAATGATGAATTCCAAAATCATTGATGAGCGCGCTGGGATATTTGCACTTCGATGTGTTTGGTGAGGTAATGATGGCGGAAGGGGGCACCCGCAGTGCTTGTCGATGGAAGGACTTTGAAGCTCAATCACGATCCTTATCTGCGACAAAAGCGGATTGAAGTCGTTGTCCTAAAACTTCCTACGATTTCCCTTTTTTTAATTTACGTAGAAATGCTCTTCAATTCCTTTTTACGTACACTCTTAGGGGTTGTCTCGCGGGAAAATTATCCAGCGACAGCTTTCCTGCTTTCCTCGCTGGCAGCATAACTACCAACGCGATTATCTGGTTGATGATATTATTGAGATATTTGGTGGACATTATTTGACGACGACAAGGATGTTAGCCTTGTTCTACTAAAATAACGAGTTACTGACTAATTGCAAACACAAGTCTTTGATAGCTCTAAATCGTCGCGTGCTCCCCCCCACCGTACTCTAGCTTGGATTTCGCACATCATCCGCGTCGCGGGTCATACTATTTTAGACGATCACTTCTATTGTAGCTGGTACTAATTACAAGAGCCAAGGGGGGGGAGGATGACAGTAACGAAGGAAAGTAGATATTCACTTGGGCTATGTTTAATGCAGGCACAAGAAGAGCTTTTCTGGAAGTGGAATTTGGCAATGATCCCTGTACTTCTTACTCTACTTTCTATCATAATTCCCTCGGAGGCCCGATGGCAACCGGAGCATGAAAGAGCCATTCTGCAAGGAAAGGTAGAGACAGCAAAATTAAGACCATTAAACGTCTCTTATAATGCCAAAGTTTCCCATTTCCCCCTTTCTTCTATAGGCAGCTCACGATCTAAGAAATACTACTGCACTAGTACAAGAAAACCATCAGCGCTATCCAAAAATCTCCTCCTCGCGGTTCGAAGAGACCCGTGTGTTTTCACCTATAGTACAACAGGAGCAAGAACCGCAAAAACTGCAAAAACCCAAAGACACTGTTGTTCATGAGACAACTGAATCCGATGCGAATACAATCGAACAGTTGCTTTCATCTTCTTCCCAAACCTCCTCTCATGGCGATGGTGACCCGGGAGAGACCGTTGTAAAGGTTGGTGAATCGAGCGGCCCATTTGGGGTGTCCCTTGGAGATTGGGCGTTGATTATTTTTATTGGACTGGTGACCTTCGTTGCTGTCTATGTGTTACGGCAGTATATCAAACAGGTCATCTCGATCCTTGAGACAAGCTGCTACTGGACGATGAAGGGGATCATGTATCCATTCCAACTCCTCTTCATAGGTATGAGGTCTCTATCATATCCCGTAAAGGAATTCTGTGTGTATACCTACAATGCAACCGACGAGTATTATAGGCCATGGAAGGTTGTATCATAATCCCACTCAAGGTGATTTTGTTGATAAAATGGAAAAAGTTGCGGCATCTACGGGCCTCATATTCTACCGACACAGATAATGAGTGCACTCGAATAGTACCCTAAATGGATTGAAATTTGTACTTCGCATGTGACATAGATGTAATGCCGTCGTTACGCATGAAGTTGCTCAGCCACTTTGCTTATATAGATAAACAATGAACGGGGTTTTCCTACAGAGATTGCATAATGCTTTATTGTACGTATGCAACAGCAGCGCAACAACAATGTTAGTTTAATAATTTACCTGTTCTAATGGACGCTCAGTATGCATCACGCACAGCTAGACCGCTAGCTTAGTTGCGTCTAAAGCAGCATGGCGGCCATGTGTATGGTGCAATGTTATATAATTTGTACGTATGTGTCATGCGTGTCTTCATGTGTGAGCGTATATAGCGCAGCAAGAGTAATCAATGATTGCAGATGCGTGTGCTGATGATAGCTGGCACAACTCGAACCAGTACCACCAGCGCATGCATGCGTGCTGGCCACGCACGCTGTCTAGCTAGCGCCCTGTGCAGATGTTGGTACATGTAGAAACACATGCATGTAACACATGCCTTGTTCGTTGCATACTAGAATAATCGGTTTTGCACATGGCGGTGTCGGATAATCGCGTGCAGACCCCGCACCCCAAAAAATTGAAACGGGTAGATTACAGAAGATGTACATACATGTGTGCCGCCTATGTGTGCATGCTCAAGCATGCATGCACATGCATGCGCACAATGGGACAAATGTACAATGCTGAGTACAAAGGCAGAATAATGTGAGATGATGTACGTACATAAATAAATTATCAGTTTTCAATATATCAGTAAATTTACACAGTAATCGATAACTGTACCCTTGTACACTAGGCTAGATCGATAAGCTGATTTCATTACATTGAATCATAATTGGTGCTCGAGTTTCAAGCCGTGCAGGAAACTCTATCAATCGTTGAACAACTGTTTACACACATATTATGCAATGATCCATCTAATTCTAAAGATGAATTATATGAAATATGATTGCTGTGGTAGTTCCACTTCGAGGTGAGCAGAATTCTTCGTACCGCTCGGGCTCTTATTATGGCTACAACTTGCATTACGTGGAGGGGAGTTATCCTGGATAATGTTGCTTCCAATATTGGCCCAACGTTCCACACACGATGAAAATTGCATGTTGTAATCCAATATGGTTGCTTCTTGCTGCTTGTGGTTGGAGAGCGAAAAATAATAGCTCGAATTGTTCATGAAGAAATATACAGTCCACGCGAACAGCGCTCCAGCACTGTAAGGCTTATCCGAAGGTCTGGGATCGTCCAGACTGCTGTTTCTCTCCATCATACCTATCTTAGGCATGGAAGTTGTGGTGGATATTCTGGACGTCATGGGCATCGAAGGCCTAACGCCCAAGAACAGCGGGAAAGAGATTAGCACAAACAAGGAATGAACTATGCCGCCGGGCCGTTTCCTTTGCAGCATCGAAGTTTTTCTTTTCAAGCGAAGAGGCAGCACAGATTCATTCTGGTGTTCTCAAAATCACTGACTGCAGTACTCGCACGACTCATATTCTGTGCTCTAGTAGCAGGGCCGCTGGAGGCACGAATCAGCACCTAGGGAATTCCATTTAGTTCGGTGCGATCGATGCTCTCCCTGATCTTCGAACTTCTTTTTCCCACGGCAGGCGAAATCAGTGTAAAATTCTGGCCCAATTGTACATGCGTCATACTTGAATGCTGAGAATAGGTAGGAAACGGAGCCACGAACTGTAGACTAAAATCGAAAACTGCAATCTGTACAAAGCCGCCGAATTATTAATTTAAAAAAAAATCTCTTATGAACAGTGCTCTGAGAATGAAGAATCAATCAATGCTTCTCCAAGTAATGGTTGACGCAGACAAAAATCCACAGCATTTTTATTGAGAATTGAATGTATCAGATTATGTGCATAATTCGCCGGTAAAATATTGTCTGGAGCTCGGCTGTCCTTCGCCACACACCACATGCCGACCCCAAGGTCGAACCCACTACCTCATTCCAGCGGATACGAGAGAGATCTCTTGAAATCTGCTTCCATGTCCATAGGATAGCTGCAGACAAGAGAGGGGAGATTGCGCTGTAGTACTTTGTGAACGACATGCATGAATATTAGGCTCTCAGAGAACGATAATTTGGTTTCTGTGTTGCATTCAGATCCTGGGTTGCAGTTCGCTTCGCAGGTAGATCTCCGAGGAGGTTTATTCTGAGGCAAAGGCGGCTGCTATTGCGGCGAGTGATGTCTACATCACCCCCCTCATCACCTTCCATGGGTTCGTCGCCGGCGAAAGGAAAGAAAAAGACGTCCTCGTCTGCGGGGGGGATTATCGGGCCGGCTGTTTTTCTGTCTCTAGCTGCATTCACTGGCATGCTGGGCTATTGGCAGGTTCAAAACATTTAGTTTAATATGAAATATGCGAGATAAAACGGTGATGTGCGATGTGATTATTGATTCTCGTCTTTCTTCCTTCCGTTCTGCGAAGTTAAAACGACGGAAGTGGAAGGTAGATCTCATTGATTCGCGGACCAAGAAGCTTCAGATGGATCCTATACCGTTGGAGGAGGTTTTACGATCTATGCAGGAAGGCGACACTTTTGATGGAGCTGCAGACGATGCGTTAGAGTT
The DNA here is from genome assembly GCA_000320545.1 of Bigelowiella natans CCMP2755. NCBI lineage: Eukaryota > Cercozoa > Chlorarachniophyceae > Bigelowiella > Bigelowiella natans. Next base: position 16,625 of record ADNK01000747.1, on the reverse strand, counting down.
TAGACAGGTTAATTCGATATATAAGCATCAACATTTTATCTCGGCAACCATTTTTTAAAAATATTTTCTCTTCATCCTTTGCGATGGAGCAGGTGACAGTGGAAGGCGTACTAGACTACTCTCAAGAAATGATTGTCGGTCCTCGCTCCGCCCCTACCCACTTGGATAGCAAGCTCGCGGGTATGCGAGGAGGATTCTTCATCATTACGCCGATGAGGCTCACAAACGGTGGTCCGACTATATTGGTGAACCGGGGGTGGGTTCGATCGGATCAGAAAGATATCATCCACGAGGAAAAATTAATGAAGAGCGCGAAAGGGGAAGGGAGAGTCGTTACTCTCAGCGGTGTCCTCAGAGATGCTGAAACCCCCTCGTCCTTCCTCCCGCAAAAGGGGGAGGCGACCGGGAGGAATTGGCTCTACATTGACCCGAATGCCATGATGGAGACCGCTGTGGCTAAGGGATTCGAACGTAGGGACGCAGAGGAGAATGAGGTCGAGACACTCCTCCTGGATGTACTCTCGCCGCAGAGCAGCGATCAGCCCGGGCGCCTCTGGCCGGTAAGGAAGTCCGCAAAGGACTACGTCAACTATCACACGACCCCTCAAATGCACTCTGTATACGCTGGAACGTGGTTCTCACTCGCAGCGGCCATCGTGGGATTGACTTTCATGCGGTTTAGGTCATCAGCAGAGCCAGCGGTTGCTACCACCGCACGCTACAACGGTAGTAATGTTGAGAAAGGGCAATAGCAAACTGATCCCTTCCGACAAATGCCGAATAAATGGGTTCTTAGCAAGCACCTTTTCGATCGATCCGAACGAAGCCATATTATGTGCCTTATTATTGCATGGTACGGTGTGACAATGTAGTAAAGCTTATGTGTATGTGTCTAGTATGTGTATGTTGTACATGTACATGCACATGTACATTGACATATACACCTTTAAGTAAAACGTTATGCAAATCATGCTTAATCATTCATGCTGTGCAATGCAGTAGGCTCTAGGGTGCGTTGCGACCAAAAACGACACATGTACCAATGAGCACTTGTGCACTTTGAAAGCACATATGTGCGTATATATAGTTCTTCTAAATTGAGTATAAAAATTTGTGCGCATGCATTTCCCCAAATATAATACAATTTTGAATTTTCACTGTGCAATGATGGCCTGTATCGTTTTTAGTCGCAACACCCCAGAGACTGAAGATTAGCTCTGGGTATCTGACGCGGTTGCATACCGCGGCGCGTGCGTGCGAGCCCATCGCGCGTTACGCGCATTAAGCATGTACAGGTGTTCCTCAGCTGCAATTAACGTTACGATGTATTAAGTTATATCTCATGCTATCTAGAGTGGGTATATTATACGATTACCAGAGATTAAAACATATGCTACATGGCATAGTATAGGACTTATTGGAGCATCAATCGACTAAATATACTGGCCCTTTCTCAAAGATTTTGACTATGCTTCGTATATATATGATGCGCACACAAGATAAATAACGACGGCCTATGCTTTGCAAACTCAAGAATTCTATCGAAATAGGGGGAGACTCTCAACGAAGTTGAATGAGCCTCCTTTGTGTCCGCCAGCTCAATTTCCACACTAGATATCTTTGGCATGACTGGCGGCATCGCTAATATAGTCAATCTATGAATTTACGCATCCGCCTTTTGCTCATTTTCTCGCTGAAATCCCTGAAAACAAGAATCCATTCCTCGCATGTGAGATATATATTGCAGGACAAAATTATCATCGATTATTGTTATGTGCGCCAATTCGCTGTTGATATATTTTCATCTCTTGTTCATTGTTGCACCTGCTCGTTGTGATTGTGACCACAGTCCTTCAGGTCCTTGAGGAGAGGGGATTCCGAGAGTTTCATTCCTCCCCATTCCTGGAATTTGCGCGCCTCGACGACCTCCATATCTTCCATAATAATGGCACTATAGTACAATGCAAAGAAACCAATGTAAGAGAGAGTGTATAATTACGACAACGTTAATTTAAAAATAAGTATTGCCAAGCAAACAAGCAATGAAGGGGATTTGTCGTCTCTCCTCTCTGCCTCTCCCCCCTTTCTAAGGGTCTGTGCTGTTCTAGTTCTGGGTGTCGGAGCGTATCGTTACCCACCGATGGCGCTTATCAGCTATGATAACGTCCAAGAGAGCAGTAACTTGGAACTCCTGTTTGTGTTGATCAGAAGGTTAAAATAAATTTTTGTCACACTATCTGGCCGACATCAAAGTAAACTTCTCAAAGTAAGCTAAAAATATTGGGTGAGGGGTGGGAGAGAAAAAAGAAACTCGTGAGTAAAAAAAAAAACAATCTACTACCTCTCCCTCTAGTATCTGATGGACTTTATTCGTCTCGGGGTCGAACCACAGCGCTCCACCAACTAAGTGCGCACATGGAATTTAAATTTATTACTCAATGAAAGCGTGTTTTATAGCCTACCCTGCACTTACTTATTCAGTATGTGGAAGATTGATATTTGAGGACATTACCTTTGAGAGTCTTATTTTTCTTCTCTGCTTTCTCGATGATTGCGTCTATATCGCTGTCCGCCTGGAAATATAGTTTTAGTTTTAAGACAGTTTCGTATGGAGTAAGATCTTACATTCATAGTGGAACGATATCCGACGCGCACTAATTGGCGATTTTTCTGCTCTGAAGTGCAGGCTCCCATAACTCTTCTGCAAGGAGATACGTTTAGGGCAAGAACACTGATATATGGAAAGGCTCCTGCACCTTCAACTTGCGTAAGTTGTCCGTTGAATTGCGGAAACTATTCTTGGGGGGGGCAGGGGGTCAGGCCAAGCGCTTGAGATTTCGGGTCCCCTCTTTCCTCTCCAAGAGAAGGCAGTCAGTTTCCTAAAATGACCGGATTCAAGCGCATTTCTCGTTCCGCGGATACAATCGTTCCGAGGATGTAACGTCCGCATATGAGGAAATTCTTCTCGGAATTAGGAGATTTTGACTTTACGACATGGTAAATTGGCATGGAATCCTGGAATCTTTCGAATTTGGAAAACCTGCTTCTTCAAAAACCGCGCGATGTTCAAACCACCGAGGAACACTTCTCTTTTAGTCTCATTCCCTAATCCATACTCTCAGCGTAATAAATTTGCGACATGTTATATTTCCTTGTCGCGCAAGACCGAGCACCCTGCAGCCGGGGTTCCGGATTATTCTCATTGTCGCCGGCTGCAATAAGGGCGGAAGGGCCCGTGTCATTCGGCAGTTGGCCATTTTTTACTTTAACAGGACGATTAGGCGCTTTTTAGTCGAAAATTGCCCTGCTTTTCTCTGATGGGAATCGGGGCGAAACTACAGCCTCGCACGTGTTCTCTTGTTGGGTTTTACTTCGCTGCCCCTTCCCCGCACACCACACACAACAAAGCTATCAAGGAGAACACAGGAAAGGGAGACAACGAAGAAAATATTAACGAGAAACACAAGTGCCCAGGTGGAAAGCTATCTTTGCTCTTCTTTTTCTCCTTCTCCTTCTCCCCTCCTCCAACGTTGTGATACTGACGTGCTTCTCCATTGGTTTTAGGATGGAATGTTCGTGTATAAACAAGGATGAATCCATTAGGCTGGGACGGACGTAAGTTCCAAATCTTAGTAAAGGGACAGAGCATGTATAATTTTCTCTTTCAACTCTATAAACTAAACTTGTAGTTCGATCATCGTATCTGGAGCGGACTTGCCACGGGGACGCTATATCGCCAAAGGTGATGAGTCTAGACTTGGATGTGGATCTTATCACTCGATTCTGAATATAACGTTTTATTCTCGATAAACTACCTACACCGAATCTCGCCTACAACAGGCTATTGGAGTTGAATCAGCTGAACATTCCTAGCAGCCAAAACACAAAACAAAAATGATAATTGACCCACTTAACTATCAGAGCTTGCGGAAAAGGGGAAAAATGTGAAAGCCCTCGTGAGAGACCCATTTTCTGAGGAAGTAGGATTCGAAAAAAAAACACGATTCCAAACATAGAGTTGTGAGCGCCATGGGGTTGAAAAACGCAGGGACAAAAATGACTAAATTGTATTGCCTTTGTACGATCCCAAACAGGCTCAGGTTCTAGCAGAATATGGATGCATGG
>ADNK01000747.1:0-7500 GCA_000320545.1 Bigelowiella natans CCMP2755 | reverse complement strand
TGCAAATGAGACACATTGCATGCGCGTGATGTCCATGACGCTACTACCTTGTAGCATTCGGCTAGCGCCATCTGACAACACATGCGCTGTGCCATTTGTGCAAATCTCCGATCTCGCCCTCAGCTAGTCAGGCGCTTGTGATGATCAGTGTGTTGTCGCAAGGCTACCTCAGCTACGCGTCGCAACATGATCTTGGGATTGCAACTGAGTAGTAGCACTGCTTGCTTGCTTGTAGCATTCAAAGACGTGCGGAGACGCAGCTTCTTGTCCGCCAGCTCATGAAGTCATCCCCACACGTACATCTGCTATGCAAAAGAGGTAAGCTGGTAAGACAATGAGCTCATCATCATCATCATCTTTGTCATGCCATCACAATGCACATCTAGACAAGTATATGTGTGTGTACCAGTGTACACTACGTACTAGCGTACGTCACTGGTCGCGCAACATCAGTTAACAGATCACTCTTGCAGCTAAACATTGCACTAGTATGGGCAACCTAATCCATCTAATAACACTGCTGAATTATTGCCACGGATGTGACACACCTCTATTATAGATCTGCTAGACGATTGGAGTTTGCGCACATTGTCCAGATTGCTAGCTAGCTAGATTGTGCGTGGACGGACTCATTGTTTCGCAGAGTAGATGAAAAATGTATCCAAACAGCAACAATGTCCAACAAGTAGTAAACATGCCAAGCTGTTGACGCCTTGCTAGCTTGATAGCATACGTGTATGTGTACATGCGATGTCGCAGAAACACATGAGCACAAGTGGAAAATGCATGACAAAACATTTGCATTTTTACCAGTGTAGACACAGATCGATCAGCTTGTAACAGTCTTAGCGCGTGGGGGCACAGCATGTACACATGTGCACAAGCACGCATTACATAGTGTAAACAATGTACTAATTCAAATCGGATCAGCAGCTACATCAAAACGCACTTTCCGGTAGGGTGCCCGTCTTTTTGTACTGCCCCTGGTGCTGCCGCTACTATCATCTCCATCCCTAGAGCGGCGCTTCTTCAAGTTTGGATTCCTCGACTCCGCAAATCTCTGTAATAACTCGAGTATGAGAGGCTTGGGAAGCGACTTGACCTGTTCCCCATAGAGCGCTGTCGTAGCACATAAATCCAAAGCAATAAAGCAATATTCGTGTAGTTGAAAAATTACCACGTCGGCTGAGCAAACTTGTGAAGAGATTGGCGAAAAACGAATATTTTATATTTTATATTGAAACTTACTATTTCTATAATGTTGCTACTGGGATGAACTTACTCTCTCCATAATTCTCTATGATAATGCCAAAGCAGTGATCCTTTAAAGCCTCCGCATTTAGAAGGTCCGTATGGTAAAGGATCTAGAGCGATGTGATAACAACCAAAACGTATCTACATCTTAGGGGCGATAGGTAGGCTTCTTCGCATGCAGAGTAGCTTAGCAGCAGCAGCGGTAGTAGTAGTACTAGCAGTATTATCATCGGATCGAAGGAATCGTGCATGACTTACTTATTAAAAACTGTTAGAAAATCAAAATGTATTTACTACTTGCAAGATACAACGAACTCGGCCGTTGGCGAAGAAGTCGGCTTTGGTTGATTCATGATATGTATATTCTTTTACTACTACTGGTAGTATGTTAACATCATCAACTTACGATCGGAGCGTTCCTTGGCGTCAGCATCTTCCTTAGCTGGACTTCGCACATTGCTTTCAGCCGGTCTACTAGGTACTCCTCCGCCATGGAATAAAGGTTCACAACGGTCACTTCCGAAGGTAGTTGTGCACTTGATGGTGGTGGTTTTGATGATGATGATGATGATGATAATGATAATGATGATGATGATGATGATGGAAGCTGATGATGCTCTCCTGTCGTCATTACTCCCGTCGCCTCCTCATCAGAGGGGATTAGGGGGACTTCATCCGGCTTTTCACCGTCACCAATGCTGTTGATGGAGAAATTCAAGCAATTCAGCCAATTTAGATTCTATTATATGTTAGCAGCGGCTCTATTTCTGTGTCCCTACCCCCCCCCCGCGGGCGCACACATTATCTCCCCTTCCCCATGGTTTCATCCCTCTTCTTCCTTTTTTCCTTCCAAATGTAAGGCTAATCTTTGTGTCTACCTACCACGACCTTTTGCTGTCTTGGACGATTTCGCTCTTGGAGCTCATTTCCGCCTTCCCTCTAATATGGATCGAAGACAACGAGGACTCTTCGATCTCTTGTGGTGGATAGCGAATTTCTGTGAATGACTGTAAACAGGTAAGGGGAGGGGGATCGAAAGCTAAGTTCCCATGTCGTCGCGTCTCATTGTATATAACGTAGGATCGAGGATGGAGGGGGATAGTGAATATTCAGATATGACTCTGGTAGAAGGCTTCAAGTGAACAATTTAATCTGATGCAAGCTCCTAAAATGCGTCATGACAAGTCGAAGCGATGAGGTGTCTTTTTCTTATGAAACGATGTATGGTAGAGGCGAAAACAGAGCTGATGAAAGTATTTGCACGATGTATCTCACCCTAACAGTGTCTGTGTACAAGTATTCAAGGAGCAAGGCGAAAGCCTCGGCACTTCCAGGACGATCTTGAATAAGAGAAATTGTTTTCTGCTCCGATTCCTTCAATTTCGTTCGAAATAATGCCCTGTAAGTGAAGTAGGTGAGAAAAACGATGATACCCAAATACGGTGTGTACGAGCTGGGTAAGTGCAAAAGGTTGAAACTGTTCATACTTTCTTTCCAAATATTTCACTAAAACAATACTCATGTAAGGTGGCCTTTTCCTGACCTAAATTTTTCGCTGCGGGCTGAGAGAAACGCTTTATGTACATTGAATTTCTTTCCTTCAACTACGAGACAGACGTCTGTGAATTCGCCGTTCTTGTACATTGACCACATTTGCTCGCAGAAGTTGCTTTCCGGTAGCTTTCGCCGATTGTAGATGTATATGATGTCTTGTTGCTTCATAAATATCTGGAAATATATGTATTTTAGCTCTGATGTAATTTTGATTCTGTGAGTGCACCTACGTTCTCGGCCGACTCCGTAACTTTAATCTCTCTGTTCCCGAGTTTAAAAACCATACCATTGATGTCGAGCTTGTGCTTGTTACAAAAGTACTGTTGAAAAGAAAACAAATGCCCTGATAAATCGGTCGTACAGAGTACAAAAATTAAAAAAGGAATTCCTACCTGAAAGGCTTTCTTGAGTGGCTCGTTAACCTCCATCTTCACGTGAAGATAGGTGCCCTTTTTCACCCTTTCGAGACTCCCATGGAGCAGGAGATCCTCTTTCGCAGAAAGTCCAAATGAGATAGCCTGGAGGTCATGTTGCTGCATCTCTGTTGACTGCCTCCAAGTCCTTTCTCCTCGTCCGCTTTCGAAAGTTAAGACGTATTTGCTCTAAGCAACCCAGAAAAAAACGGGGGAAGTACCGGAATATAGTGGCCGAAGGAATGTCGTAGATAGATATCCCGCTGCGTTTTTTCCTTTAAATCCTCATTTGCGGCAACTGGCCTTAGGTGGATGTCGCATGGGAACAGTTCATCCTGTTTTCTTCTCTTTTCGGAGAGCACGGACATGCCAGACGACATCGGTGTTCAAACGAAGGATCTCAGTTTTTTCGACTCGAAACTGTAGGAAGAAAAAAGAAAAATACGGAATTTACAGAGAGCAGAAATATATGTTGTCTTTTAACCGAAATGAAATGCGTTTTTAGTTTTCTTACGATCGCACTACGAGTTCAGAACAATATTTCGAAGCGGTATTTTTCCTACGACTAGGACGGTGGTAAGTCGTAGAGTATGTACGAAGGGGAGATGCAGCAGCAAATATCTTCTTGGATTCTTCAGAACCCGACCAAATCTTCTTTCTCAGAACCCTCCGACCAACGTCATCGAACAACGATCAAAAACCAAATCGATGGAAGGAGAACAGAAAGACTACAAGCTGCTTAGCCCGGGAACGTCCTCTGCCGGTGGGAGGAGTAGTGGTGCGGAGACTTTTGAGCTGGTGGAGAACGCCGACGTACCCCTTGTGAAAACTGAGATAGATGTGAAGAACGCCCCCATCCGTGCTGTTACGGTGTTTAAGGACAGGGCCGAAGTAATCCGTGAGATCGAGCATGAGATGGAGCCTGGATCATCGCACGAGCTAATAGTTATGGGTCTTCCAAACAGCGTCATGACCGACAGCATCAGAGTCAATGGGGAGGGGCAGTTCACCATCCATGAAGTTCAGTACGACAAGAAATGGATCGTCCCTCCTAAAGGGGATAAACAAGGAAAGAATGCGGAGCTTGAGACTCTCACGAAAGAGCAAACCAGGCTTCGCATGGCGCAAGAGAGAATAGTCAAGGAGAGAACGATGGTCGACTCCTATACTTCCACCGTAACATCTTTCTCTGCCTCTTCACAAAAGAGCGGAGGAGCGGCAGCCGCGCCTTTCGCTGATCTAAAGACGGTTATGAGCACACTCGAATTCTATCAAAAACAGACCAAGGTCTTCGATAGCAAGTCCCAGGAGATCACTGAGAAGCTCGGAAAGCTCGCCATCGAGATTAAACAATGCAGGGACGAAATTAATAGGATAGCGAATCCGAAAGCAGGGGGATTTTACCGCCACGACGTGCATGTAATCGTGCAAGCCTCAAAACCCAACACAGCGGAGGCCAATAGTGATGAAGCAAAAACAGAAGCTAGTGGAGAGCAGAAGAAGGCGAAACTTTTCCTAATCTACACTGTCGGTGGGGCCACTTGGGAGTCGAGCTATGATTGTCGCGTCGAGGGTAAATCGGAGAGTATGACGTTTGTGTACTACGGGATGGTGACTCAAACAACGGGTGAAGACTGGGAGAACGTCCAGCTCCGCCTCTCCACCGCGACCCCCGCTATCGGCGGCAAACCGCCCTCCATACCGACGCAATGGGTGTCATGGCAGCAGCCAAGGAGGTTATACCATTCACATCCAGGACCACCAGTTAGACCAGCAACGAACAGCATTAGCAGCGTCGCGCGTGGCCGAGCGAAGAGGGCCGAGAACTACTTCGCACGAGTCAACATACAACAAAACTTTATGATCCAGGACGATGGGAGACTGGATGGAATGGAGGAAAAACGGAATTACAATGCGGAGGCCGCTCAGGTGGCGACGGCGGCAGTGAAGCAGGGCTTTGCCACGCAGTTCCTCATCAAAAGGAAGGCCACCATTCTTTCCGGGAGGAAACCACACAAATCATGCATCGGAATCGCCCCTCTTGCAATGAAATCTATGTTTTACGGCGTCCCATCTCTCTCGCCCAAGGCCTACTTCCAAGTCAGGGCCAAGAACACAAGCGCATTTCCCTTCCTTCCGAGTGCGAATGTTCGTTGCTTCTTTGACGGGAACTACGTCTGCAACACCGAGATCAAGGAAGTGATCAGCCCTGGCGAATACTTCTCCACGTTCGTCGGCACAGACGATGCCATCAAGATCATTTACAAACTGGAGAGGAACCAGGAGCGCAAGGAGGGCGGATTGCTCTCCAGCAAGAAGTCCGTCTCCCTGCACAAATCTCTGACGACCATCAAAAACAACAAAAACGTTCCCATCAGAATCAGCGTTGCCCTCCAGCTCCCCAAGTCTACCATTGACCAGATCAAAGTGGACTTGATTCAGCCATCGTGGGAGAGTATGGAGAAGCACTCCGCTCTCCCGGAGGAGGGCGCAGCGGCCGGAGAGGGTGAAGCTAGCTGGCGAAACACGCGCATACGATTTAATCCTCACACCAACAACGTTGTGTGGCTTGTTACCGTGGGGCCTGGGGAGGAGAAGCAGATCCCTTACCGATACGAAATAAAGTACCCCGCAGAAAAGGCGATTTCAATCCAGTAACAATCCACAAAAAATATCAAACGTTGGATGATGTGTAAGCACACCCAGCAAGCTAGCAAGGCTGAACCGCGACATGTTCAATTACATATAAAGATTCTACAATAAAGAGAGAAGTGTCTAAGTTTCTGCTAATATCAGTAAGAGCAAAGCTTATCTGTGACGCATGTTCCATTCGCTAGTTCGCATCATCACGCGTATAAGCGGGCTACTTGGCAAATAACTTTCTACCTTTCATCCCATGCGCTTCTAGATTTACGGTCATTATGGCTGGTTATTAGCATGACATTCACACCACACAAACAGCGAGTATTCATCTAGTGATAAAGACGATGCGCGCACATTCGAACCAGATATTCATTTATCTTGTCTTGCATGATAGACTGCGATGGATTATGTGGCCTATCTAGCCTATGCTAGACATGCAATATGCGCCACATCTAGACATCTCTAGCTAGACATCTATTAATTGCTAGATTGCTAGATGTGTATGTATGGACATTGTCTAGCTGTGTGCATGTGCTCGCGAAATGAACAGCTCTCTAGCTCTAGTCACAAGCTTAAAATTCATGTGCTATGAGTGCTACGTATGGTTGGCGCAAGCTAATATGTCATATTATCATGCTCGCGGATCATGTGTATGTGTATACATAATCTTATATTGATATAATCTAAGACATACATGGCTAGATATGCATATACAAACTTCATGTCGGGATATATTTTGTACTAAAAACGTACGTAATCGATCGATACAGCAACTAACCCTAAAGATGCACAGTTGCAACGATGTGCACGTTGAACCTCATCCCCACGACACACACCTCTCATCTTTAAGGGAAGGCAAAATCTGCATCGTCAAATCCCGCATCGAATGCGTCCCCAGCATCACCTGTGTATTGCACGAAAGGTTCTCTCACATACATAGAATGCTATAGCGAGTGCTGATCTGAGCTCAAGGAAAAGAGTGCAAACGACGACGTGTACCTGTGTTCTTGCTGCTGCCGCCGCCGTTTGATGTTGGAGGTTTTGCAGAGTCCCCTGTTACGTTCGTGCAGTGTCATTAGAACGATTCACATCGAGGGGTGGAGGAGTATATTTGTGCACCATTTGCGGCCTCTAATAGGATATTTTATACCGCCGACGGCTCTCGCACACGAATATCATCAGGACTCTTAAGCATCGTCGGAAACCCGCAAATAATGTGCATGCATATAGGAGAATTTTCTGTTCATATTACACCGCATCATCATCATCATCATCATCATCATTCGCACCTCCACCTCCCCCGGCCTCGAATGGGTTGTCCGCCTCTGCCCCATCTGTGGTTGGAAAACGATGGGCATAAGAACAAGGTGGAGGACAGCACAGCCACCAGACACACACACACACATACACATATATTTATAATATATATATATATATATATATATATATATATATGTGTGTGTGTGTGTGTGTGTGTGGGGGGTGTGCTGTCCTCCACCTTGTTCTTATGCCCATCGTTTTCTCACCACAGATGGGGCAGAGGGGGACAACCCATTCGAGGGCGGGGGGGGGGGGGGTGCGAATGATGAAGATGATGATGATGATGATGCGGTGTAATATGAGTCGTCCTGTGCCC
>ADNK01000748.1:0-52500 GCA_000320545.1 Bigelowiella natans CCMP2755 | reverse complement strand
CGCAGCATTTTTGTGTTTCGAATTGTGTCTTGACACCAAAACCCCTTCCTTACCTTTTTCCCCATGACTCCCCCCCCACTATCCTCTCTCTCTCTCTCTCTCTCTCTCTCTCTCTCTCTTTCCACGTGTGTGGATCTATACTATACTAGGGCTTGGTTGCAAAGTTCAAGTACGACAAGGCGAAGAGGGTTAGCACAATAACTCCTCCTCCGTTGCAGTCCTCTCCCCTCTCCCCTCCAATCCTAAAAGAATAACAAACACATATGACTCATATGGGTATAAGCAAATCATGCAGCGAGTTTTTTCTGTTAAAGTTATTTGCGACGAAAATCGTTTCTTACACCTGACACCTGTGTGCTTCATGAATCATCATTTTGTTTGTGGAACACTGTGTTTGGTTGTTGTGTCTATGTCTTCTCCTTTTGCTACTGCTGGTGGTGGTGATGATGATGGAGATAGGTTCTAGATGACACCTTCGGGGTTATGACGCTCCCAGAGGTATTCATAATTACGATGATGTGCTTTGTAGCTCACTGCTGCTGCTACTGCTGCACCCATTAATGGTTCTCTCTCTCTCTCTCTCTCTCTCTCTCTCTCTCTGTGTGTGTGTGTGTGTGTGTTTTGTGGATAGCATTAGAAATGTTACTGACAAATCTGGAATATCTCAGATAATGATTATTCTCTGTATGAACGTTATATACCTTCTGATTCACGTGCGTTCCAATGTGCGTGGTGTTGGATGTATCCCAGGCCGAAGAGAAGCGCGAGGAAGTTTTACATTCGCTAGCCCGCCTCGCTGCGGCCAATAATGTTAGTGTTTTCCTTGGACAATACACTCTCAAGTGCCCCTCTCTCTTTTTGCTTTCTCTCTCTCTCTCTCTCTCTCTCTCTCTCTCTCTCTCTATCCCCCCTTGGCCACGTTGTAATGAATAATGCCGATGATGATCATCATCATCATCAGGTGTCGGGACTGGAACTTTACAAGCCCCCCTCCTTGTCGTGCATGTCCGGGATCAAATGTAAGTTGATTGCTGTAGTTTCTCGTGTTCTCCTTTCGGTCATAATACGGAATGGGAGCGACAACGTCGGTGCTCTCCCAGGATGATGTGTGATGCATCGATGCACGAACAAACGAATGAATGAATCAATGTTGCGCAAATACTTCAAGTCGTTACTACATTCACATCTAGCAAAATTCTTATTCCAGAAGAAAGCTCGGTATAGCAGCAGCAACTTACCAACACGAATGCCTGTGTTTGTGTGTGTGTGTGTGTGTGTGTGTGTGTGTGTGTGTGTGAAGGTGGGCAAGATATGGTGTATAGAAGTGCTAACGGCTTTTGTCAGACGAACGGTGCAAGAATGTGCTCGCCAAAAGGTGGAAATTTGGTCTCACCCCACCCATTCCTCCCCCCTCTCTCTCATGTGTGTGTGTGTGTGTGTGTGTGTGTGTGTATGTGTGTGTTCATCATCGTGGACCACGATGACGATGGTGATGATGATGATGAGAGGAGGAGGAGGAGGAAGAAGAAGAACAGCATGATGAGTAGATGAGGAGGTGATGAGGTTCCTGATAGATGGTATTGTACTTGTTTGTCGTCGAGCAGAAGTGCTAATGCTGAACGATAAGAAGGAGTGCCCAATCAAAAAGGGAGAGATCGTCTGGACTGGTAGGAACAATCAACAAACAAACTCACAATTTTATCATCAACATCAAGAACAACGAAATCACAACGATAAAAACGACGGCGACGATAATGATGTCAGTGAAAATGAATATGATTGATGACGATATTTCGGCAAAAAGACAGCTAGAACAACAGTAACACACACCTTCTATCTACCAGGGGAAGTATGCCAAAATGGCACGCATTTAGCTGTTGAGTTCGGGCTACAGGTACTTTTAACACAACAACGCAAAAATACGACTCACATACGTATTACATATATATATATATATATATATATATATATTATGATTGTACTTGCATTATGTGTGCTAAGTAGTGTGTGTGTGTGTGTGTGTGTGTGTGTGTGTGTATGTGCGGATATGCGGCGTCCATTCTCCCGTGCTACAGATCCCCCCCCCCTTACACCACCCCGCGTCGAAGAGTGAGATCGTAGCCGCCAGCAAAGCGAGATGTGTTAAGAAGGGGCAGAAGGTATTACGCCGTCGTTACTAACAACTCATGCTGTGTTATTCTTTTCAATCTGCGCTTGTATTCGCTAACCCCCCCCCCCCCGCCTCTCTGTAGTTGCTATCGTGCATGTACGACATCCTACATTTTTCCTCGTGCTAACAACACTAAAACAACAACAACAACAACAACAATGATAAGGCTCGAGTGGTGTGCTGTGCGGACGAATCGACCAAGATACCAGAGGGCAATGTATGGATGAATCAATAAATAAATGAATGAATGAATGAACGAATGAATAGGTGGAGAATAAAGGAAGCAGTAGTGGGTTATCCGCACTCTATACGAGATGAAAAGAACATAAATGAAAAATGATTTCTCTAGCCCAGCTTTCTCGCATGTTTTGAGAGACTCGGCGAAATTCTTATCATTTCGGACTAAAAATAGGCTTTGACGGATGCATAAACATGATGATGCTGCTACTGCTAATACTACTACTATTACTACTACTACCAAAGGTGGAAGCTTTGAAGGGCTCATACGACTACCAATCTGGGAAGCTTGTGCTGCATCCTCTAGGTAGTAGTTTGAGAGTCTCGATTGGGATTATTGCTCTGCATTCTGCTTGTTGCTGCTGCGTTGTATTTACTAACACACACACACACACACACACACACACACGGAAATCCATACACTCGAAGCACACACGTCTGTTTGTCGAAATATCGTAATGCTCCCCCCCCCCCCCCCCCTCCCTCTTCAGGTTGGGCTTACGACCAGTCTCAAAAGATGTCACGGGGTAATGGTGGTGGTGCGAGTGATAGTGTTCAATGGACGTATTACGGAGTGCTGCTTACCCCCCCCAATAGTACCAAGGCTTATTCTTCTTTCCAATCTTTCAGTCATCATCTTGTGTTAAATCGTTCTCTTGTTCGTAATCATAATGATGAGGGATATGGAAAGTAGTTTGTAACTAACAATACTATGTTCTGCCGCTGCTACTTCTTCCTCTACTACTTCTGCTTTTCTTCCATACGTGCGAAGGAAATGGTCTTGCAGCTCTGGATGGCATCTTCCACCGCCAAAACAAGACCTATATCGGTGATGATGATGATGATGATGATACTGAGAATTACATATGGATATCCTTCCTCCTCCTCACCACCGCCATCATCATCATCATCATCATCATCATCATCATCGTCATCATCATCATCATCAAAACTGCTACTACTCTACCACTTCTCAGGAAAACACAACCTGTGCGAGGACGAGCTGGGCGTGTTCCGCTTCAATGACAACTCCGTGGAGAGTGAGGTGGAAATGGGTGGTGGCTACTCTTGGCTGAAGAAGGGAGAGTGTCGGTGTCACAACGGCGGGTCTCCTTCATACGTCGATCTTTATTCTCATAGAGAAGGAGCAGATGGGAAGATCTCGTCATCTCAATGTGCCAGTAAGTGCACAGAGCTTGGTGTCAGTTGTCGCTCGCTTGCCTATGATCCCAAATCCGGGTAATGTTTCTCCATTTACATCGTCCCCCTCCCTACTTCTTCTCTGCGCTTCCTCTCCTCTTCATCATCCAAAGTTTTCAATTTCCCCCCTCGTATTTTCCTCTCTCTCTCTCTCTCTCTCTCTCTCTCTCTCTCTCTCTTTCTCTTTCTCTCCACGCACACGTAGGTTCTGCAGGCTGTACGTGCATATAGGCCAGCGACGAGAAATGTAGAAATCCAGAGTAGTAGTATGGGAGGAGATTGATGGCGATGATGGTGGTGATGAACGACCGCGTGTTTCTTACTCTCCTGCTACTAAGGGTCTCCTGTTCTGCAAGGAGGCATAATAACTGCTCGCTACTATCTATTTCCTTCCAGAATCATCCATTCATCCATCTATCTATCCCGTTGTTAGGTTTCAAGGCCCTGAGTTTCGAAACCTACACGACCACGACGACAATGATCGCTGCGAGATCGTAAAAACCGTGCAGTCGGTAAGTAAGAACATTGGTTGCAATTATATAAATAAGAGAACCGACGAAAAACGAGAACGTGCCACGACGACCATCACAACACAGCACAACACCACACAACATAACATATCAGAAACAATCACGATGGCGTTGTTTGCTTTTTTGGTTTCACGCAATCTGATCTATTACAGAGACCTCTTTCTCTCACGCTCTCTCTCCCTCTCACTCTCTTTCTCCTTTGGAGTTATCACTGATAGTCTTATTGCCCTGATATCTTCATTATCTCAACAATAGCCTTCAAACAACGCCAGCTGCTACTTGAAGGAGGGTGCCAGTGTCCACGCTCCTTATCGCTTCTATGGTGCAACTGCCTCCCCTTTACTGGTGTGCAGCTCCCCCCCTCCTTCAACAAACACACGCGCAATAATGATAATTTATATGGTGGCACTAGCTAACTACGGTGGAAGACTGCCCTGTCCTCTATTCCTACTCATTACTGTTGCGACGCTATAGATATGCTTTAAAGCTCACCCAAATCCTTCTTTCATCACAATCTTCTTCTTCTTCTTCTTTCTCGTTTTCCCCGTCTCGAAGGTATGCGCAGACGAGAACTGCCACGACACCCTCTCAGCCTGTGAGTGGGATGACCAGTGCCTCAGCATGCTCGTTTGCCTCGCAAGTAACCAACCGAATCATTGTTCCATCCATTATACACGCAATGCCCACTACCAATCGCACTAGAAGATGTAGTAGCTATGCAGAGGAAAAGCCTTCGAGCGTGAGGATATAAATCAAACGCATTTCGCAGTATCGCAGAGCTGTAGCGCCGTCCACGAGTTTTTTGGATTTTCCTCTTGTTCGGATAATAATTACGCGATCTTCTAGGTAACACAAGTTGTGCGGAGAGCGGCAGTAGAAAAGAATGCCTCAAGAATTGCCAGGACTTCGTCGCAGCAAACAGGGTACTACCCTGTAGAGGGTGAAGGGGGGGTGAGGCGAGAATGGGGGTGGGGGCATTTCTCACCATTTGCTGCGTACGATCGCCAACCAAGGCGAGAGAACCCCCCCCTCTCCCCATCATCATCATCATCATCATCGTACTCTTTCATTCATTCTTACCGTCCTCGTTCGTTCTCCTTGTTGTTGTTGTTGTTGTTATATGTTTCTTCGTGGTCTTCTTCTTCTTGTTCTTCGTCATCATATGAAAGAAAAAGGGCGACGGTGGAGAGTCCCGAGAAGTCAAGGAACTTGTCCATTGTTTACAAATCAACTCTTGCACTCGGTGCGTATGATGTGTCAGACGACGTCACCATTGTATCAATAGTAGTAGTAGTAGTAGTAGTAGTAGTTATTGTATTTACACGAGTGGGATGATAATTTTAGTTTTTTATCGTTTTCGTATGGGCCATTACTACCATCAGCATTGTTTGTTCTTCTCTTCAACTTTCTTTCTTTTCTTCTTCTTCTTCTTCTTCTTCTTCTTCTTCTTCCTACTGCCCTGCTTTCTCCTCCAGCGAGCGGGGGGTGGACGTTGATGATGAAGACATAGACATTATGCCTCACCACCTGCGTGTTGGCTTCCCTATCCACAACACAGAAGAGGTGATGGATGGATGAATAATCATGATGATGATGATGATGATGATGATGATGATGGTGGTAATGATGGTGGTGGCTAGATGATACTGCTCTCCTCCTTAACTATTGTTGTTTACTTGTCCTGCCGCTGGTCTCCGCATTAGGTCGCTCAAGCGCTCAAGGAAAACGCCACAAAGATCGATTTTCAAGCCGAATTTCTCAGCTCCATCGCCGAGGCTCTTGGTGAGAGAGAGGGGGGGGGGAGAAGAGATGAACGAATGCGCGTATGGAAGGAAGTGTGGAGAATGATAGGATAAATGACGACATCAGAGGCAGCAACTGCACAGAGAGGGAGAGGGGGGGGGGGGGGGTGAGATATTCTAATTATGTATTGCATCTATCACTCATACTACTACTTCCCCTCAAAGCTCCCTCCCCCAATGTTTATCACCTTCTTAATCTCTAGGCGAGGACGTCTCTCGGTTCAAATTTATTAAATACGAGGAAAACACGAAGAGAGATAGGGTGATGCTGGTATTTGATATCCTGGAAGGAGACTGGGATAAGGGCGGTAAAGGATGAAAGAGAGAGAGAGAGAGAGAGAGAGAGAGAGAGAGAGAATGAGAGAGAGGGATCTTAGTGTTAACGACGACGACGACGATGATGATGATGCTTTTTCTCTTTTCGGAGTGCTGAGGATTGGCATGTCATATGCCAGGAGAGAGATTGGGTTCTACTGTGTATGGACGAATGCGCGCCATCGTCTTGATCCGCTTCATATTTCACTTTCATAATCCTCCTCGTCGTCGTCGTCGTCGTTGGAACAATATCAGGTGGACGAGTCACCGGAGAAGCTGTTCAATCGCCTTCGATGGATTTTGACCAGCAAGAAATCATCACTCAAGGTAGATATCGGCATCATTCGATCATATGATTATTAGAGCTTCTCTCAAGACACCCGCTTCATCCAATTCCCCCCCTTTCTTTTCCCTCCTCATCTTCTTCTATTTTCTTTGTCCTTTGACTCTCTTTATTTTTTCCTCCTCCTCCTCCTCCTCCTCTGGTTTATCGTTAGAGTGGTAAGTGGACCAAGTACGCTGTGGGGAACGTCGTCCACATTCAGCATCATCATGGTAGTAGTAAGTACCAGTACTAAGTAGTAGTAGTGTAGTAGTAACCCTGAGTAGAACGTCCTGCACCCTCCTACTACTTCTATATTTGACCATGCTCTCAACTACTGCTGCTGGTCTTGTGAATCATCACTGATCTTACCAATACTTACAGGTGCGATGGCAGGCTGGCGCATGATGTCGCCCGGACATCTTCCGGTAGTGTTGAATGCAATGGGAGGGGGAGAGAGAGAAGGGGGGAGAGAGCTTGCTAGCGGAAGATCGGAAACCTTTGTGTTTGTGATGTATAGTCTACCTAAATCTCTAGGTATTGACGGGCAACAACAGAGACGGGAATGGCGCGGCTGGCCTTGCACAGGGAATACTTGGTGAGTAGAACGCTCGATGACCATGCATTCTTATAATGGCAAAGATTTCTTAAGTGTCAAATGACGGGCAAGATGGCCTTTTCCTACTGCACAACACCATTAGTGTTACAGCAGAGCGGGACATGTATGCACTAAGTTGCTGCTGCGTGTTGAAGGCTATTGCCGCACACGCGCAACACGTCAAGACTTCCCTCCTCTTTCAGATTCGTGAAATTTTCGGCGAAGAGATGAGCAAAGCTGCATTTTCCCTGTTTTATTTTTCCCTTCATGAATAACGACGATCCTCCGCGGTGTTGTTCTGCTGTCTCGTCCTCTTCCAAGAGCTGCCTTCGCTTCATTTCTTTTGTTGTAGTAAGTAACCGAACTCCTCGACTTGCACCTCAGGGGCTCTAATCGGCGCAACCATGGTGCTCATCACGCTGTGCGCTTTCGTTCGATACAATAGGGAAAGCTTCCTGAGGCAGTTTCTAGGTATTTTGCGAGTTGCCACTATGTAGGCAAATACTCTGATTTGACATCCATTTATTTCTTTGTAATCGCAACACGATGTGCTTTGTCAGGCTTGCGTATGCATAAAGGAGTGAGGGCCGGTGAGTCGAATCGCATGGAAATGCAACGATTGGCGGCGGAATTCGATTCGAAGTACATTCTTCTTTCACGCAGGATGAAGCTCTGAGAAATTCTAAGAGATGAATTATATTAATTTGCAGGTACCCAATGACCAGCCCAATGACACAAGATGGCCTTGATGACAATTACGACGGAGGTTATCATGGAGGAAGGACCAGCAGTGCAAGACGCCGCTAAGCTCTCCAAATTAATATTCTAGTTTTTAAAGCCGAATGGGCCCTACATTATTATTATTCTAGGAATTTATCAGAACAAGCAGCCTTATTAGTTGAAACATTGGCACATGCATGCCTATATGCTAATCATAATAGCGATCGGTACGGCCTGCGTGCACGTCGATCTACACGTCTAGGCGTACACACACATACACACATCACCTCATCAGACAATATGCAAGCTTTAGCTACATTTCCAGAATTACACAACTGCTAGAGTGGTGAGCACTTCATGGCTTGCTAAGCTTTGTATATGTACGGGTAGGGCTGATAGAAAAATTCCTCTGGTCTAGTAGTGTGATGTGCAAAATGCTAACAATGACATAGCTAGATAGCTGGCGAGCATTTCTAATGATTTCCATTGCATGTGAACAACTAAGGCGGTGTTATGCTTGCATAGCGATCGCATTTCTTGATGAATTACGTTATCTGCCTAATCCACCGCAACGCTACGGCAGCTATTGCCAAAATACGGATGGGCACGCGCTCTCATAGCTGAATCTAAGGATTGTACATAACATACTTTGGTCTAGATGCTACATCATTGCTCTCACATCGCATAAAAATCTATTCGTGTATAATATGTTTAAAGTGTCCCAAATCCTTCGCAATATTCTATGGCAATCAGCAATTTAGCTTTCAGATTCTGTTCAGATTTGTAATCCGGAAGCATGAGCTGGTTATGGCACGTATGCGCTCGAGGGAAGGTTCCTCCTTGTTTGCTTATTGTAAGTGTTACGCAACTGAGTCCCTCGATTGGAGCACGATCAGTTCCAGTACAGAACTTGAGAAAGAGCTTTTTCTTCGCTGTTGAAAGACTTTTTAAAACTTTCCATAAGTTTTTAACAGTAGCTGACTCAGGTGAATAGCCGCTGTACTTAGCTGCCTTCTCAAGAGCGTTGAAGTCTAAATCATCCCGACCACAAAATGCTAATTTGAGTTCGTGGGGTTGGAACATTTTAAGAAGGTCGATGTCGAGGCCCATCACCCGGACAAAACCTCGCGTCAAGGCGACAAACTGCTTTTCTATAGAATCATCAAGTAGAAATTTGGTGAAGAGCTGCACATATTCCTGAATGTTGTCCTTGGAAACAAGTGTTTTCATTCCACCCATCTTCAGCTCAACATCATTTTTACCGTCCACATAATCCTTATCGACGGAAAAGGTGAGCGATAAAGAGTCAATGTTTTCCCGACTATCACAGAGGAGATTTTGGAAAGATGCAGAAAACTCAGGAATAACCTCATCTATGTCTTTCTGTGTGGTATGGTAGCCCAGTAGCTTTTGGTAGAAGTATAGAGGAAGACGCAAATCCAAGTGCATTGAATTCTTTAGTGCAAGGCCTAAGACAATACCTACTTGTTCGTAATCACGGTAGTCATCAATCCTTCGTCTCATCTCATTTCGAGAAAACCAGCAGGTCCCTGAAATAGCGTTCATTTTGAACAATCCATGGCCTGCGCTGAAGAGTTTCTCGGTCATTAATCGGAAGAATTCGACTTTTGGACCTCCTTCATCTAGTCCATGCTCTCCCTCGAATGCTATCTTCAACGGTCGTGTAAGATAAACACTGCTTTGCTCATCCTCCTGTTGAATTCTCGCTGTTTCGAGCGAATTAAATGCATCTTCTATCAGATTTTCGCGGTGGACTTTGAGCGAGAGTGGCAGTCGCAGCTCGAAAGGAAGATTTCCTGATGCAAAATCACGAAGGATTCTAATTTTCCCCATTGTATTCCATACCCACTGGAATCTAAAAAAACAGAAGTCTTCAAGGTCGTTATTTTCCATTTCATTCGGCACCCTCAAGACATTACTCAAATGCTTGTTAAAAAAAACATTCTCCGTAACCGGTGGTTCCCCGCGAGAATAGAATATTTCCAACGGAGTATTTGGTGTTGTACTGTCATTTCCCTGGACTATCTTCTCATCAGCATCAATTTGTGTTTCACCATTACTATTTTGGGGAAACAGACCAACACGATAGGGAGATGTTACTGCATTGAAAATTAAATGCATAAGCTCGACAACGTCGCGCAAACTCCTACTTGACCCACCTGATTGAATCTCCTCTTTAGGACATAATGCATCAATCATCATGTTTATTCGGTCAATCAGTCGCTTTAATCTCCACGGCTCATATTTTGAGATCCATTTTGTAAGCGTATTCTTGTGGCACTGTGAAAGCTCTACGAAGGCCTGTGCAAATGGCTTGAAAAGAAACCTGATATCAGGCTTGAAGGGATATTCGAGGAGTATCAAGAATTTTCTCAGGTCAGTATCTCCCTTAACCCCCTCTGATGTTGCGAACGTTGCCATGGCCATTGCGAAAATTGAACTGAGAAGCACGTCATCATTCTCGACAATACTATAGAAATCATCGAGCTGCTTAAAGTCAATGTTTGGAGCCTTATCGGAGAACGTTAAGAAGCTTTCATTCAGAAACAAATCTTGTCCAAAGACCTTCCATATTTCAGATATGGCGCAAGAGTATTTCGTGGGCCCCTTCGAGTCTGGTAATAATAACCTAACGCGTCTAGCAAGAGACGATGAACTCATGCGGATTGGCTTATTTTTCCATTGTTGATTTCTTCGATTTGTCCTCAGTTCTGGGAAGCCAAAAAATGAATCACAACGCGAAAAGACATGCATCAGGAGGAATGTAGCCCAAGAAGGCATGACAGTTTTCAAAATCGATGAAAAATGATAATTTTTTCCATACTCGTTCTTACTACCATTTATTCCAGATTCCTCGAATCGACGCCTTGTAGCCTCAGGCCGCTCCTCATGTTCGTCCTCACGTGGCCTTTTACTTGCTTTGCTTCGGCGTGAAGAAGACGAAAAGTGCATCCAGCGGATGAATTTTTTGAGACGCCACAAAAGTCCACTAAAGTAGTGAGTATTCGTTCGAACTAAATAACCCTGTTCAAAACAGCGGGTAAGGAAAATATCAACAGATTGAACACAGGTATTCCATCATCATGCCAGTTTGCATCCTTCGACGATTGTTGTCCCTTTGGCACCTAGCCCCTTTCCCAAAGATTTTTCTTTCTTTTCACTACATTTTCTTTTGCATCCACGTGGAGGTTAGGATTAAAACTGGTGGCACGTTCACTCCCTAAGGCCGCACGTTGACTAGGAGCTGTCGGGAGCGGACTCCGTGGCATCGAATCGGCCGGAAGGCCTTCCATTTCCTTCTTTTTGTCTTTTTGCTCCCGTCATTGACGGCTTTGACAATGTCTTCCATGGGAAATTTGTGGAAATTTCAGGATCGTCGATGTCTCTCTACTGCAAATGCGTGAAGGGACGTGCTCGAATTGGTGAAGCAAACCGCCAAAAACGCCGGGGATTTCCGGGGAATGATCGGTTGTCGCAGTGAAGTAGTCACCTTCTTTTTTTAAAAAAATAGGAGCTCCTTTAACTGCTCGTTCTGACGACCGAGCAGTGGGAAGGAGCGGGGGGAGGGTCCCGCATGGAGCTGGTGCTCGTTGCGGTGGTGATGATCACTCTGCTCACCCCGACGACATCGACATCTCACCCCCTCCGTTCACAGGGAGTTCATAACCAACATTTTAGCTCGAATGGTGGTGTCCATAGCCACCCCAATAAGGTGTTTTAGCAGCAGATCGATTCGTCCGATGTTGTTGGGGCACTTCATCCTTTGCCGATTAGTTTACTAATATATAAAGGTGAATGGGATTTTGGACCTTCCATCGATTCAGAAAAACGTAAGCGCTCTATTTTGCGACGTGTTCTAATTGAAAGGGAATGCCCTCTGATGTCCTACTCCGCCCTTGAGAATCGTGATACAATTGTGGTTATATTCGCCTGTCTTATTATCCTTCGCAGGTCAGTCGAAGTATGAAGCGCCGATTGAGAAAGCAAAGAAACAAAAGAAAGCAAGAGGTGTGCATGATGCTGCAAACCTTCAAACACAAATTGACTTCGCTCTTTCTCCCACCACACAGATGGAAATGAGCCTGAAGGCCTTACTCCTAGCCGCAGAAAGAGCCAAAAAACGGAGAGGTATTGATTCATCATTGCAGATTAGTAAACGTTAAAAACTTGGTGGCCATAGGTACGAAAGTGTACAATAGTTCCCGACCCCATATTTTAATAATCAGGTCGAGACATCAGGCTCGCGGATAGATTGGACCTAGAAGAAAAGGAGCCTCTTGTGCTTCACCCAAGGTTTTAAGGCAACAATTACAATAACAAATACGATACGGATAACAATGAGAACGATATAGAATATAATGGTGGATGGGGATGACGTTAATCCGCGCAGCATATTATTATATGCACCGAGGTTTATTCTCACCTGCAGAAATGTATCTTCCTCGTTGTATCATCAAGAATACTGAATAGCCTCCTCATCCTGCACCTATTGAATTTCCATCAGAGATGTTTTCGATCAAGGAACCGTATTTTGGACAAAGGTCGGAAGAGCGATGAGAGCAGTGTTGTCGTTCTCTCTGCATTTCTATAGTCAAAACTGTGCACATGATACCGGGAGCAATCGTTAAGTTTCTTTACCTCATTACCCTGGCGGACGTTTTCTCATCCATAAAGCTAGATGTGAGAATGTTGCTGCTCCTGCGGCGTTATCGGCTGCTGTGCGTGTTTGTTCTCAGTGCAAGCCTTATCTGTCGCCTCATATCTTGCACGGGTTGATACTTGGAGGAGTGCAAAGAATGACGCCTGTTCGTAGATGAACAATAACAACAATAACAACAACAACCACTACCTCCTCAATAATAAACATCTGTGCAGAACTATAGAGCCAACCTCTTCTTCTTCTTCTTCTTCTTCTTCTTCTTCTTCTTCTTCTCACCACCAACTTGCTGCTACATACTGTTGTCGTTGCTACTACACACTACACCGAAGATCCAAGCTGGTGCCATACCGCTACTTTTGAAGGGGAGGGACGTCGTCGTTAGAGCAACAACAGGTAGCAAGTGATGATGATGATGATGATGATGATGATGATGATGCTTATGACATCTTGGAGAACTGGCTTGAAGTTTAAATATATATATATATATATATATATATATATGTATTCAAGATATACATCTAGTATATACGTTGTGTGCAGGCTCAGGCAAGACTTTAGCGTATCTAGTGCCATGGTAAGAAGAAGGCAAATGCACACATACGGGCGATGATGATAACAACTACAACAATGATGACGTCATCACAATGGCAATGATGATGATGATGACTCGCATCGTTTCAACTAGATATAATCGAAATCAGCTGATACATGAAGGAAAAGGGAGAGGCATTCCCTATTCTCTATTGCGTGGTATGCGGATATTTTGAGAGATGACGCCGCTGTATGTTGAACCTATTATTGCAGTTATCAGCTGATGATTCGAAGGCATCTGAGCAGCAGTAAGTCGTGTCCACCTCTTCCTCAAACACCAAAACAACAACGCGAACCACAACAGCAAATCATGTGCTCACGCTATCGTGGAGATGGCGCGGTAATTCGGTGACTGTGTTGATACTATGACGATATGAGCAGGGGGGCCACTAGCGGCGAGAGATCTAAGCTCATTGGTAAAGAACCACAAGAAGATGTCAATATTCACTCATCATAGAGTATGCGCCCCTGCTTTCAACATCACCATTGCCTATACCACATATTGCTATCAAAATCACAGGCATCTGACACTTCCTTCGCCCCCATCATCAAATGATATGATAGGTCGTATGCCCCACCCGGGAGCTCGCAATGCAGATATTCTCGGTTGGGTGTTCTTGTCATCGTCGTCGGGCACACTGAAGAGATTGCAGAACATATATAGATGATAATGCAGAGCATAAGCTTCAAGACACATCAGTGTTGATAAGGATAGTGATGATAATGACGATGATTATGATGATGATAAGGAGTATAATATAGACATGCTGCCGCACGTACAAACAACCCTACTAATAAAAAACACCAACAACTACGATGGCGACTACTTCCTACAGGCATGCAGGACGCTGAGAACGGGATTAGCAGCACCCTCAAGGGAGATAAGCAGCATGCTTACAAGAGAGGACGACTATCAAGGTGGTGCTTCATTGACGAAAATGGCAACCACAGCAGCGCGTCCGCTCTCGGATGCGTTTCAGTCATGCGCCGTCGTCTGATAGGAAGAATCTAATATAACCGACCTCGTGAAAGAAAGTTGGAGAACTTGTTTGGGTGGCGCTTGAGACCAGCCCGCCATTATTCCTATTCGTCTTTGTCGCCCCACCCGCACATCGATACGATATGCTACGATAAAATGTTTAATTTGGCCTTATTGTAGCGTCTTTCCGCGTTATGTATTAAGTTGTTTGAGAATCCTCCCCCCTCCTCCCTCCTCATTATCATGCCTCGTCCTGGCAGCATCTTCCTCGGTGTCGCGACCACCCCACCACTATCACTCTCATCAGCGATTACATGATTTGCTGTGTTGTTCTTCTGCGCCGTTCCACAAACAAATCAGAGTTTCGAGATGGCAGTACTTCAGTTTCCGAAGGCATGGCGACAAGAGCTGTGGTTTGGGAAGGCCACCGCACAGTACAGGTCATTGCAACTACTGCTGTTCTCGTCGTCTGTATGGGCGAGAGGAGCGGATGATACCGTGTTATGCTGCGATGTCGTATTCTACAATGATGGTGGTCATTCGAAGCATATCTACCACTCTCAGGCGGGAACTCGATGTGTTCTCCCCCTTCTTTCCTCCTCTCTCGCCTTTCAGCCGTTCTTTCCGCTCTCTGCTGTATGATTCAGCGATGATCAAGCAGCTGATTCTTAAATCTCTACAATATTGTATGTGCCCCTTCTGCTTTATCAGGAGCTGATACAGGATTTAAGAGAGGATGATGCAGTGAAACCATCCTCCTCCTCCTCCCCTTCGTCGTCCTTATCGTTACCTCTTTCTCTTCTCCGCAACGATGACAGAAAAGTAACTGGTGGAGGTGCGAATCTAGCGGTGGGGACCCCTGGTGAGTAGTAGTGAGCGAGTAGAAGCAATCATGCCGAAGAAGAAGACTAAGATGATGATGATGATGATTATGATGATATTTGCATCTAGGCCGTGTGTTAGGAGTTCTCTCTGCGATTGCCAAGAGTGATATTCTCCAGACATCGGTTAGCTGTCATAGAAAATGTCTCCTTCATATTTACTAAGTTCCTTCATATTAATTCACGACTTAACTTCCCCCCCCTCCTCCCTCTTACCTTCCATCTCCCGACATAAAGATCCATAACATTTTTCAGATGATGTCTATCATCAGTGTGAATAATATACGTTTAATAATCCGTATGATCATCATCATCATCATCATCATCATGATCATCATTATATTAGGGCTTGATATGCTGGTATTAGACGAGGCGGATAGGCTTCTAGGCATGGTTGCAGCAGCACCCAGCAATAGCAATACTCTCTCTCTCTCTCTCTCTCTCTCTCTCTCTCTCTCTCCCACACACGCACACACACACACACACACACACACACACACACAGCGTCTTATCCAATGATTCCATTCTGCACCTCAAAAGTCCAACCCCCCGCCCCCCCCTCTCTCTCTCGACGCTTGCTTGTTCTTAGGGATTCGAATCGACGTTGTTAGCCATTCTTAGGAGGTTTCCTCGCAACACTGCCTCCCTTCAGATGGTAGTAATTTTACTACTACAGCTACTACTACTACTACTACTACTATTGATAATAATAATAGTAATAATAATACCCGCTCTCGGCAAGAACCACGCATCCTCCACCCCTGCTTCTAGTGTGTGAGATGATTCCCACACCTACAATAAATACTACGATTTAAAAAATAATAGTAATACTACTACTACTACTACAACAACAACAACTACTACTACTACTACTATGAACTGCGACGTGATGAGTAGGGTCTTTTCTCGGCCACCGACTCGTATGAGGGATGGATCATGAAAAAGGCAGGGCTGCAGCTACCTGTGCGTGTTGCTGCGGAGTCTCTGAAGGCAGCGGCCATAAACGGTAGTGGTAGAGGCAATAACAGCCTGAAGGAGATGCTAAGAGGAAAGTCATCACTAGGAATTAGCGCTGTTAGAAAGAAGCTTGCTGCTAGGTCTCTTCTGAGTATATCTGCCCGCGACCACTCCCCGCGTAATGCCATAGCGGCTCTTCGTGGTAGGGAGGATAAGAGGAAGGGGGGGCGGGAAGAAGAGGAAAAGGAGGAGGATGAGGGACATGCTGCGACGAGGCTTCCCGTATCGCTTCAGAACTTCTATCGAGTGGTAGGTGGCGGAGGGGAGGGGGAGGGGGGAGAGGGGTTCGGAGTATCATCATCTAAAGAAGGCTGTTGTCGGTGCTAATTCAGCGTTTGCGTATTCGTTGAGTCAGTATATTTCCTTCACCTTTGTGGTTGCTTTTCTTTACGATTCGCTGCGATGATCGATCTTTCTTTAGGAGAAAGCAGACCAAATGCTCGTGTGGCTGCTTCAATTTCTGTCTAGAGAGTTATCCAAGGAAGAGGCAAAGGTAGCACCTCCATTGGTGATGGGTGGTGGTGGGACTTTCCCCTTACGTCATCATTTTTCCTTCTTCATCGTATATAGCCTTTGACGTCAGCATGCATAGTCGATCGTTGTGTCTGTTTCTCGTTGAGAACGTGTGATTATACGCGTGTGTAGATCTATTTTGTTGTTGAATTATGATGGGTGCATGCGTGTGTATGTACGGTTATTCCTTGAGGCTGAGCTTGATCTCGATTGTGTCTCCCTCCTCCCCCCCCCCCCTCTCTCTCTCTCTCTCTGTGTGTGTGTGTGTGTTATGTTTGCTGCTGAAACTAGGTGATTGTCTTCGCTTCAACGTGCGCAATGGTAGCGAAACGACTACATAGCTGAACGCTTAACAGCAAGAATGCTTGCCAGCAGCAAATTTCATCACTAGTTGCGCAAAGCAGCCGTAGAGAGACTGTATTAAAAAGGAGGAATCATATTATCCTTAAATTACATGCACACACACACACATCAGGTTGACTATCTGGCCATGCTGGTTGATATCTTCCTGTCTCCCAGCGAAGAGGGCCTTGGGGCAGCCGAAGACAACCAGCAAGACCCCCATTCACCCCCACCAGCAGCCAAATCAGGAGAACGCAGAAATGGCATCAAGGGAGGGGGGCAGCAGCAGCAATCACGACGTGTTTGGAAGCTGCATAGCAAAATGAACTCGGAAAAGCGTATGCGAGGGTATAATAGCATCCTCCTCTTCTTTCCCATCTATCCCTCTGCCGCATCATCATCCTGTTATGCTTGCATATTTGACAACATCCAATTTACGTTGCGTGCGTTTGCACACTACCGTCATCTGCTCAAAGCAGCGCCACACACAGATGACGGCATCATTCAGCACACTTGCTTGCACATGATCATGCAGATACCGTGAATTCTTGACGGGTAGAACAGGAGTTTTGCTTTGCACAGATGTGGCCGCAAGAGGGGTACTATCACACACACACACACACACACACACACACACACACGCACGCACGCGTAAGTACATGCACACGTACGCACACATTCCTCATCCCTTTACAGGTTGATATTCCGGATGCTGATACGATCGTACAGTTCCAGGCCCCTCAAGATCCAGGTCGTTGTTTATCTTAATAGTCATAGTAACAATAATAATAATAATAATATGGGAAAGTAGCAGCACTGTTTCTTTCGATAAATATAGGCGCCCGAGCTGCACCGATCTTTCTCTTATTTCGAGAAATCACGCGTTGTCATTATCATCGTCATCATTATCATCGTCATCATTATCGTTGCCATCGATCAAGATCTGACGGTCTCCTTCAATATATTTCCGATTGCAGCTATGTACGTGCACCGCGTGGGAAGAGTCTCCAGAATGGGGGTGTGTAAGCAAGAGAAACTCATCAACACGCATCTTCCCGATATAAAGAAAATGGAAATAATGGATTATGATAATTTTTATGTGCCATCGTGATAGGTGTTGTGTGTGTGTGTGTGTGTGTGTGTGTGTGTGTGTTAATGTGTGTTTTTAATATGTATCTTAGGAGTCAGGAAAGGCTATAATTCTCCTCTCAGAAGATGAGAGAAAGTGTGCAAACTCTAAGCGTTGTCCCCTCCCCATCCCCCAACCCTTCTTCCATTTGAATGCTGCTTTCACATGAATACGATCCAATACGCATGAATGTGCCAACATCTCCACGATGATGACGCTGTCATTCTCAGCCGTTTCTAGCCTGATATCAGTAGATCAAATTGCGCTTCCCATCCACCCCCCCTCCCCCCCCCCTTGACCGACAACACAGTCATCGGCAACAACCAGACCCCTCATTTGCCCTTGTATTGATATTGATTTGTCAGGTTCATTGATTATCTGTCATTGCAAGGAGTGCCAGCTACAGCATTCGCAACCCCGGCAGCAGCATCACCATCATCAGCTGATGATGGTGATGATGAAGGTGACAGAAAGGATGGCGATAAGAATGGTTGCACTTCCAACACGTCAGTCATCGTTGCGGGAGGAGGAGGAGGAGGAGGAGGAGAGCATCAGCATCGTAAACAGAAGGCGAGAATAAAGGCCATTAATCGCCTCACAGCAAACGAAGCCTGCAGGGTACCTCCGTACATTTTGTGTGTGTTGTGCGTGTATATATATATATATATATATATATATATATGTTCCGAATTTGTGAACCTTTTTGTCCCAATCCTCTCCCGCACATGGTGACTTCACTCAAGAAGTAGTTTAGCAAAGCACAACACACACACGCACGTTACCTTCAGCGGATCCAGCGTTGTGCTGTTGAAGATAGGGCAATTATGATCAAGGTGAGACCGAATGGGGGGGGAGGGGGGGGGAGGATGAGGAGGCCGCATCGATGAAGGCAATGAATGACGGTGATAACGACGCTTAAGATGATGATGTCAATGATAATGACGACGATTGGATGGTGATGAATACGTGAGAAACGATGGTTTGACCTCCCCTTTTGGCAAATGCATTGTTTGGAACACAGGGGCAAGAAGCATTCGTGTCGTATGTGAGAGCCTATCAGGTGATCTATACAGGAGAGAAATTACGCGGTGACAAACCCATTGTTGCATGCAGATATGTCATGCAAGAATCAGATATCTCAATGTATATATATATATATATATATATATGTGCGTGTATAAATGAATAAATAAAATACTTTCTAATCGCACATATATACATCTCAGGAGCACAAGCTGTCGTACATATTCTCCATGGCAAACCACGACTGGTACTATATTACACCTAGAATCATGATGGATAAAGACATTATGACAGCGTACTAGCATATGCAACCCCTCGCATCAGGGAAGGGGCGTTTGTGCTACTTGCTGCTGCTTTAATCACAATACCATAGAAAAGGTTATACTACATCGAGGCCATCATCATCAGCATCATCATCGTCATCAGCGGCAGCAGCAATAGCACAACAAAAACAAAATAAACAACACTACATCTAGGGCAGGATCTGCGAAAATGCTTGGGCTTCTCGCTCTTCCCAGGTTTTATGTCGTACATAATGTGGGGAGGTCACAACGCAGAAGATGATATATATACATATGTATATATATATATATATATATATATATATATATATAGTGTATAGAGTAAATATGGAATGTGACGATGCAATCCTACATCTACTCCTGAGCGTACTGTACTGTGATTCACTTGTTGTCCTTGTACTATCATCAATGTCCTCCTCATCAACATCTTCCTCTGCATCTCCATCATCGTTTATGACTTGACACTGCCGTGTGCCCATGCAGACTTCCAGATCTCAAGAAACTCAATATCAAGTACCGACCAGCTCCGGTTGACATCTCGCAGGTTGTGGTTGTGGTTGGCTAGGGGTGAGAGGGGTGAGGAGGAGGGGGGGGGGGGGAAGGTGTTTTCTTCATCATACATGAATAATACACATCTCCTTTGCTTAGTCTCCTTTCTGGTCCTTCCTCCTCCTCCTCCTCCTCCTCCTCCTCCTCCTCCTCCCTTCCTCTCCTCTTCCTTCAACAAACAGATCGCGTTCAAAAATCCAGAAAGAGAAGCGCAGCGCTTGCAACAACTTGAAGCAAAACACAAGTAGAGCTTGGCGAAACGAACCAATGGGAGGGAGAGGCATAGTGCATTTAGAGGGAGCTGTACCATCTATTGGAAGTTTTGATTCCTTCCTCTCCCCCCCGCCCCTCTCTTCAGATCTAACGAGGCGCAGAAAAAGGAGAGAATCGAGAAGGAGAGACTTCTCGAAAGGGCTCGTCAGAAGAGGGTAGAAGTCGAAGGAATCTCATGCTACTGCATAGTTACCGATCTATTTCTTATTACTCTCAAAAGTAAATAGCCGACTTGATTTCTATGTTCGCACCTCGCGTGTTCTCCAACAAAAAATATTCGTTTTGATGCAGCTGACAGGCTGTTGTGGTGCTGGATTTCATGTCTTAGCAGTTCATTCCGTTGTTTCAAATTTCTCAGAGCGACTTGAGGCGTGATCGGTACGACATTAAGCGAAGACTAAGGGCAAAGCAGAGAAAAGGTGTCAACCGCGAAGCTCAATGCCCATTCCTTTTGCATGTAATGAAATTAAGGAAAAGCAAGCGTTGTGTCTTTGCTTCCCCTCTTCTCTCCTCTTTTACATGCCTTTTCTCACTTGGCTCTGAACGGACGATGACAGGGATGGTGCGCACGCTCGAAGAACAGAAGGCTGTCATTCTTTCTTCTGCGAGCGAAAAGTTGAAGAAGGTAGACGGCTTAGTAGTTTTTGGTATTCATGGTAGTGGTGTATCTTAAGATCCTGACTGCTTATTGGATGGCAAACTCTCTCTCTCTCTCTCTCTCTCTCTCTCTCTCTGTCTCTCTCTCGTCTCTCTCATTAGGGGGAAATTGATCAATCACACTACGAGCGGGTTGAGGAGATGTTGGAGGAGCAAATCAAAACTCGCGAGTATGTATAAATTAGTTCGTGTTCCGGCCTTTGCGGCTATTATTGCTTGTTTTCGGGGAATCTGAGAATGCAAACTATTGGTTTCAGGCCCGACAAGAGCGAACCAGTCAGAATATCGCCCAGAAAACGCCAAAAGCTGATGAAGAAGGTTCTGAAAGGGGACGTAGCTAGCCAGAAAACTCTAAAAAATGATCTGGAAGATCTTGAAATCATCTCTCAGTTCGCATCTGGGTTTGATGGGGGCTAAGTGTACTGAATACAAATCCAATACATTCATGAGGTCACAAATAAGAATGACGATCTTAGCCATACATAGAGAATGCATGCAACGACATCATCTTTTTGAGGTAAATACAAATCGAATTTCCTCAGATTCTTTCAATGTACTGATGCATGTGATCAGCAACATAGCATGTTCGAACGTTCAACACTTTGCAACGATTTCTGCACATTGCAATGTGAAATCTACTTCATTTTTGTGTTAACTGTCCACGCCATGCGCCACGGTAGTGCGCAGCACCGAGACACGTAGTGATGCACTGCTCTCGTGTCTCGTGCTGCACTAGAGAGAGCAATTTGGTGCGAATCACATTTCATGGTGATGCACACAAACCGACCGATCGAAATTGTGACACTGACGAGTGGCGGCATGAGCGGCGCAAATGGCCATCATGCCATCTAGCTGTGCCAACAAGTAGAAGCTCCACGCACACTCATGGCCAATGTGATGCACGATGGTCGACACATTTTGACATGCATGGATGATGGACACAGTGATCTCATGAGATGGGTCTGACAAAATGGTCAAATCTTTTCAATGGTCATCCCAGTGTTGCTGTGCAAGGCAGCGGCTGCAGTGATCTCATTTTTGCATTGCACATGCATGCATGTTCACATGCCACATTGTGTTGTCCATGATGTGGCCCTCATTGGACAAGCTCATGTGCATTCGAATTGACAGTCATGGCGACTCGTGTCATCAAATTGACAGATGTGTCTAGACGTGCTGTCAATTTGTGCAAATCAGAACCCACGATGCAACCAGGTTCTTGCTTGTTGCACATCATTGTGGTCAGTTTGCGACCACCAAATGCATGCAAGCGCGCATGCACATGCACAGTGCAAATGGTGGTGCACGTTGTGCTTCATTGTGTCCAACACTTTCTGTGAGCATGCTCATGTGGGTTCAGGCCATCGTTCCTGTGGCATGGTTGGTCACACAGGGGCATGCAACGTGAGTTGCATGCCCAGAAACATGGTCACAGGAGGGCTAGAGGGGGCGCATGCAACCGGGAACATCCATCTCGGTCATTTCCCCAACCGTGGATGTTCCTAGGAGCACCCTCGGCATTTTGTTTGCGACAAGTAGTCGGCCTGCGCATCATGACATTGCAGGGAAAAATGGCCCACACTTTCCCCAATGTTTTGGGCAACTGCGACTGCGTGGCATGTTGCTGCTGGGGACGCTGTGTGCCCAGCACACGATGTGCATTGGCGCGCAACCAGCTGGTTCAGCACACTCCAAACGACCCGCAAGCAAGCGGTGAGCTTTGTCCTTTTGTGGTGTGCACATGCATGCTCAGATCATGTTGCATGCTCAACAGGGTTTCAGTTTTGTGGCATCAAAGCATTGTCAAAGCACACATTGCACAGTTGTGTTGTCAGCGCTGCGCAACACAACTGCAATCATGCAAATTCATTTGTCGAAATTCATTTTTCTGTTGCTTGATCCAATCTCCTAATTTCTCGCACACACGGAACAAAAAGTGTCAATTCCCCACGATTTCAATGAAGAACATGTGTGACAGTCTGGGTTCTGGGGATTGCGCTTCCTGGGCTTCGGTTCATGATGAGAAGGGCTCAAAGAATTTGTGTGCTGATGAAATTCGTTTCATTAGTTTCCAAAATAACAATTTGATACAGAACATCTTCACCTTGATGCAATTGATGGGGACAAGATGAATTACCTTGGAAACATGCACTCCGGCTTTCATCCACTGAATTCAAAAAAAAATCTCATGAGGTTCCATTAGACTCACCTAAACGATTCCTGTGAATATGAAGCACTACCTTGTGAAAGCGTAGAGTCGCGTACTCAAAAAGGATGTCAACTAATGCATCATGGAACCCACAGACCTTTCGAGCAACCTTCCTCATGTCTTTTGCATTGACCTTTCGAATTTTCCACTGTGCCTTTCGGTTCTCAGCAGTCCTTAAATAAGCTATATCCTCCCCTTCGAAGCCTACGATTTTTGCCTTCTTGCCATTGGTGGATTGCACACTACTGGTGTAAGCTCTATATCCTCTTGGGACGCAACTATTTTTGAAGACCGTGATCTAGAGAACAATAAAGAATTCGCTCTTCAGTGTGTGTGTGTGTGTGATTTTTTGGCTGTACTATACCACCTTAACGCAGTCCCCGACCACGAATGCACCTCTCTTGTCCTCGTCGACGCCTCTACTCATCGCTTTGGCTGTCTCGATGTACCGGGGTGAGACGGAGGGAATGTGGGAGTCTTCGGAGTACAGAAGGTTCTCGATCTGATCCGGTCATTGTCCATTTATGTCCTCAGTTGGCTTGTCGCAAGTTATAAATTAATGCCAATTTCTGGGACTGGAAATCAACTGGAACTTTCGAAGAAATCTCACGGAACTGTGCTGCGAAACTCGGATGCTGGCTTCTCTCCGGGAAAGCCAATCGACAAGAGTCGAGTGCTGCCGCGATCTAGCTGACGCCTGTGCTTTCATTCGCAGGCTGTTTGTTGTTTGACGGAACAATTTACCGATTGTTCTGAAAAATGGGAATGCTATTCGCTCGTAGGTGTCATTGGAGATTCGGGAAGTCTCTCCTCATTCCCTGACTCTGAGTTGCCTCCCTGACAATCCATTCGTTCACGCCCCCAACTGTGACGCAAAAGTGGGCTGTTTGTTTGTGAATTTGCAATCTCCAACAAGGTGTTGTTTGTTTGACCTCAGCGACAAGACTGGAAAATTGGAGCATTGCAGTCTCCTGTGAAATGGATTTTGACAACATTGATTCTCCCATGTGGGTCTCCATGCATGGAGAAGTGCGTCCGATGAAAAGTTGCCGTAGCAAGTGTCATGTCCAAATGGGCACGCGATGCCACACAGATCTGCGAGGGCAGGCAGCAGGGGAGCTACTGAATGTGTGCGAGACCATCCAGACATAGCCGCATGTTCATTGCATTAGGCACAACTTGGCAACTTGCTCGGCAGCACTAGAGCACTGTGTGCATGGCAATGGCATGCAATTTAGGTGGTGCTAGGCGGGCAATATATCAGTCAACGTCCGGGTCGCGTGCATTGTTAATGCAACGATCAAGCATGCATAGTGAAGTAGCTGGCAGCGTCTAGAGCGTGTCTGATGACTGCTGTGATACGAGATGCATGCAATACCCACTACTTGAACTATCATTAGAATCAGAATCAAAGTCCATGTGCCAGACATAACTTACGAGCTTTTGTCCTTAATGATCCTAGACTTCCACCTCCACTATAGTATGATAAATAAAGAATAAATTCGTACAATGCTGTGATAGCGTAAGTAAAATAAGATCGGCAAACATTTTTTTTTCAACAGATAACTCACCAAGTCTTGGATTTGAAGCTCACCGTTACTCAATCCAAACTTCTTTGCATTCTTTTTGTATGCAGCTTCAAGTTCCCTAGCCATGCCTTCCTGAATTGTCCCTTCGACGTCGATGTATTTGCTTTTCGCATTCGAATAGTGACAACTTATCGCCTGTTAAACAATATCGAATATGTGTGCTATATGTTTGTGTGTGTGTGTGTGTGTGTGTGTGTGTGTGTGTGTGTAAATATGTAATAGAAGTATTTAAAATCGGACTTGAATGTGTTTACTTCACCTTACGATAACGTTTGGTACGGTTTGCACCAGAGCCATGAATTAGCAGCGGATGGAAGAATACGGTATCACCTAATAGTACAGTAAAACTTAGTTTCTATTTCATGGACTTTCGATGCAGAAATTATTCATGATTTTCTCTCTTATCCGTTGGAAGTCTTGGCGAACAACATCGCAAAACAATCAATATCAGCAGTGATCTCCAATTTGACCTTTCTCCATCACCAAGTGTATGCGTGGCTTGGAGTTTATGTCAAACTTTTCGATGCAGTAGTAGGCTTTATTCACCATGAACTCTGGGTAGGAATGAGGCCGAAGTTTTCCTGCATGGATGTAAAGGTGCAATGAGAGAGATATGTAAGTGGACGGGGAGGGCGGAGAAATTGGAGACAACAATCGGTGCATAGTGGTAGAGACTGAATAGAAATCGAAACTTTTTTTGATGCATCTTCTTCTTCTCTTTCCACCTCCATTCCATCTATGGGAACCGGGATATACGCTTAGGCATCCATTTCTACGATCAACCAGCTCCATTGCGGTCCACGCACACACTATGCGATCGACAGGCCGGAATGGAAAGTAATAAAGATCTACGAGAAGCACAGTTTAAATGTATTTGATTGATAGATTGATAGAATAAGTTTAGGGTAAGATGTAACAGATGTCAGAGGAAGGGTTCGGATATTTGCAAGCACGGATGAGGAAATAGCAATAGTATCAACCTTGATGGAATGGGTGGCGGCCCGTCTCAGGCTGCTTTTGAGGTGGTTTTTGTATCAGCATTGTATGCACGCTCTTAATTTCTTTTCCAGTAAAACAGCGC
Organism: Bigelowiella natans CCMP2755; assembly: GCA_000320545.1. NCBI lineage: Eukaryota > Cercozoa > Chlorarachniophyceae > Bigelowiella > Bigelowiella natans. Next base: position 26,790 of record ADNK01000748.1, on the reverse strand, counting down.
GCATAACGTAGGATTTTAGGGTGTGTGCAATATCTAATAAGAAGTCATAGGAGTTATCGTCAACGTCAAAATGTTTCTAAATTATTGACACTCCACCTGAACAGGATAGGATCATCCTGGAAGTCTTGAATCTTAGTGATAGCATTTTCTCCCACCCTAAAGGATTATTTCAATAAAATGTGTCGGTCGGTACAAATAACTTTCATTGCGAGAAACATACTTATTGGCCTTATCGGTTGAGCTGATGTCCCTCATGACAAGCATACTGGGGACTCGCTCCTTCTTGTTCGTGCATATTTCGACGAATCTCTTACGGTAGATTTCAATGTCTTCATCTGATACCAAGCCCTTGACAACCAGGAATCCATCTCTTTCGTAAGCGGCTCTTTGCTCTTGAGTCAAAACTCCTTCAGACTCATGTGCCAACGTCAAGGTCATCGCTTTCGGTTTCAGACCTCCAGACATAGCACACCGTTCCCCAGACACACTGCATCGTTCCTGGTCGATGGAAGGGTTGATATGGGTGCTGATTCTTCGAATACGCTCGAAACTCTTCCTAACATCGGGAGAGATATACGCCTGACAAAGGAGAGAGAGAGAGAGAGAAAGAGAGAGCAATCACACACACACACACACACACACACACACACACACATATACACAAACACACACATACATACACATATGTTAAAAGAATTCAATGACAATAGAACCCTATTTAAATCTTTAGATTCGATCGATGCAAACCATTGTGAAGAGATCGACTTCGTAGGGAAGCGGCCTTTTTGGCAGAATGCATCGGCAACAGAAGGGAGACGATGCAGTACTTGCGACATGCTACTCCATTGTCGTATATCAAAAATGGCATAATATCCCGCACAGTTGCCAGCCGACTCGAGACTCTCATCTCCTTCAGTGAAATCGTGTGTCGTACATGGAGAAACTGTGGTTAATTCTGGAAATCTTGAGGAGGCTTGCTTGCAAGCTTCGAAGCCCGTGAACACTATGTGCGACTGCGTATGTCGGAATTTATTTGCGATAAATCAATGGGAAATCTTGATAGCGACATAAAAAGGATATCGGTATTCCTTCGTACGATCGTAGATGATCATTTGGCAAATTATCTTGACGAATTGGGAAACGATTTTTCCAGGAAGTCAGAATTACAATTTGGGGAGTTGGAGGTCATTTTCATTAAATTATTAGTAATTTTTGTTGTCGCTACAATCAAACGAGAAACACAGTGTTCGTAGCAAGGCGCCATCGCGCGAAGGTGCTATCATGGACATTCTGCATTGATCCGTAACAAAGGCAAATGAGAGAATGCCACCATACTAAACTCATGCTAGAAGAAAATTTAGGATAAACTATTCAATATAGTTTAGTCGGTTGACTGGAATTTTCAACAGTTCGCTACAGTTGCTCACCACAGACTCCCAAAAGCTTATTCGGATTTTCCCATCGAATAAAATTGCAATTATTCTCGCATATAATATAAACTCTATGTATAAATTCTATCTGTTTAACCTAGATGGAAGGAGACGCAACGAAATATGGTTCACTTCCTTTCGTGGACCCGGAATTATTTAGTGCCCACAGCCAAACTATCAAGTCATTCACAAAAGACCACGAAGGGAAAAAAGGCGATAACTCTGGCAAGTCATCTACTTCACGCAAGAGAAAGTTAGAGAGCCAAGAATCGGGAGACTCCCCTGAAAAGGTGATTTCTTAATATCACCGTGATTCACGAATAGAACTGACAATTTCGAACAACAGAAGGCGTCTGATTCCGAGGGATTCAAGTGCCTTGATCATGATCGAGTGAGATCTAGTGTCTACAAACCTTCGAATTCCGATTCATGGATCAAAAGCCGTTGGATTAGGTTATTCATTCTTCATCATTCGACTGACATGAATTTTCTACATCATTCTTTAAAATGGATGCACTGCTAACGACAATATGCGCATTCTCTTTAAAAGTTGTGTCGAGTGCAAGCGATGGCGGCGAGTGGCATGTTGCCTACCATTCGAGTCAATGGCCAAATGGAATTGCTCAGAAAATTCGAATGATAAATTTTCATCTTGTGAAGCTGGAGAAGAAATCCTACGAGATGGAGAGGTAATGATTTATTTTAGTTTCCGAACAATACCCTAATGGCTGTTTTGCAGGTGCTTCTCGAAGGCGAGGAGCACGACAAGAGCTATGAGCAAGAGAAAGAGGAATTTTCAAACCATTTAAGCTCGTTTCTTTCGAAACATAATCTCCCAAGCCTTAAGAAACCTCTCTTGGTGAGTGAACTATTGCATATCTTGTGTCCAGATTGAATTTATCCACTTTTCTTAGGGAGGAAAGGATCTGGATCTTTACAGGCTCTACCGGGAAGTGATTTACCGAGGCGGCTATAAAGCCGTTGTTAGCAAACCAGGTATGATACTACAATTATGCGGACTTCTCATAATTAAAGAATGTTCACTATTTAGGCACCTGGTCAAAAATATTCCGTACTTTGGAAAATAGCAAAAATCGCAAGGTCTCATGAAACCTACTCACGTTTGCAGAGGAGCGTTCAGCATATAATATATAAATATTATAATATTATATATATATATATATATATATATATATATATATATATATATATATATATATATATATGTTATAAAGGTTACGGATGCCAGTTACCGGTTGAAGTGGTACTACATCGAAAGTCTTTACGCATATGAACAGCAACATTTTCACGGGTTGGATCCCACAAAGATCGAGGTCGGTGCAATTTTCCACTCAAATTAAATAACACTGTGCTCACAGAAAATGCCTTTATAGATTCCGAAGAAACGAAAACGGGCATCTCGAGCTGGAAAGAGAAGTGCTGGTAAAGCTTTGGACGCGTTCGCTGCCAATTTCTGGCGTCAGACACAAATGATTGCTACTCGAAATCGATACTGGAGCGCGGTGCCTGGGGCTGCAGGAGCACGTTGAAGAATATTTCTGTTCTTTTTAATGTGTGCACTCTTCTATCTGAGCATAATTAAGAAGCATCAAGCAAATTATGACTCTGTACATTTAATCATGTGTTAAATCTGCAATGAATGCATTTGGGCTTCATTGATGGGAAGATCATCTGTATATCTGTGTATGTGTGCAAGATGCAGGCAATGAGCCATCGCTAGCACACACAGGCTAGACACAGATGCATGCGATGCGATGTTTTCAAATCGTTGCTACACTACACAAGCGAGCAAGAAGCCAGCATACGAAACATGACATGCAAGCAGAGCATTTGGATTGCTCGCGCGTTATATGAATGTTGCAGCGCCATTTGCATGTGTGCATGCATGTAGTGCTGAAATGAACATCGATCTTGTTTCGGTGTTCCGGATCGACAGTCGCCGTGCCACATCATTGCTATCTCGTATAGTCTCATTTGCGTGTGCGTTGCGCCAATGACTCATGCACCATTCCATCCTTCGCTGCGTGCTGCTGCATCACGATGCAGTTAACTCATAAACTAATACACTCCAGTAGCGAGTACAATAATAGTATGAATCAGATGCTGCTATCATTACCACGAACTATGTTACTGCATAGCTTATTTTAGGATGACAAGATTTAATCACTTCGTACATCCGTCTCATACGTTATCACTTATCATTTCATCAAATAAATCTAAATGTATCCTCTTCTATAACATCGTCAGAATCGTAACTACTGCTACTACTATAATCGCCCTCTTCACCAAGCGGTCTGGACTTCTTGTTCGATCGCCTTCTAATCTTCCTAACGCATTCACAGCCACCCCATATTGCACCCCAGCCCGCTGCAAGAGCCCCCTCAGGTAAAGACCCATCCCCCTCGACCGCATTATCATCATCATCATCATCATCATCATCATCATCATCATCATTACTAATTTCTTTTGAATCGGCATTTTTACTGGGGATATCACCCGAAAGATGCGATTTACCGCTTGAGGATGTTGGGAAAGGCAGACGAGATAGGAGGGACTCTTCCGAAGGCGGTTTACATGCAGCTGAACCAAAGGTTTTCTTTTTCAAATTCGCTATTGAACCTTCCTCAATCACGGAGTTACTACGTTTCGAACCATCTACATCAAAGCTCGTGGGAACCTGGAACCGACGATCTTGCATTTTGGATGATGTGTGATGAGACGGCGGTGACGACGATGAAGATAACGATTTCTCTGGGTCCTGCCGCAAAGCATGCGCAGTGAGTTCTGAAATTCCAGACAAATTATATTTTCGTGGAAGTCGACGTCGAAGGGAATTCCTTTGCCTCCTTGCACAAAACCAGCACCCAGCTTTGTTCTTCTTTTCCATCCCTTCGAACACATGTTAGCAGAGGGTAAGCCAATCGTTGTCACAAAAGATAAGCATGATGACGCACTTTGTTTTTCTGCCTTAACGTTTGCGTCTCCTCCTCCTCCTCCTCTGCTCCTCTTCTTCGAAAATGCTACTGGTTTGACGGGGACGGGAAGATGAGACCGAGACGTCCATCTGTCGTCCATAGCTGGCTGCTGGATGCAGAAATCAGCAATTTCGAATGTTTTACGAAGATTCAAATGACGTTCTCGGAATATCCTCTGGAATTTGATCTGATTTTTTTACTGAAATATGAAGGTGATTTCGCGTAAAAGACATACCAAATCCATTGAAGTTCCTAAATCTGTGTGGAACAGATCTTTTTTTTTAAATCTGTGCTCTCAACAGACATCTCTTTTTGATGAGAGTGTTTATACGTGGAGGGGGGCCGGCAGGCCTGAGCGTTGCGGGGATCCTCTCGCGTGCCTCCGAAACATCAATCGCGCAGAAATTCCATTATATTTTTGCACAGGGGGGAGAACACGCACGCCCTCATAGAGATCGGCATCGATCTTTTCGGTACGCTGCCAGCCACTATTTTCGAAAATCGATGTGTACGAGCGCGATCCAAGGGAGCGAGACCAAGGTGTTGCACATCTTTGTACTGAGTAAAATCTGCATATTGTAGTGAAAGTAGAGAGTATGTATGTAAGAAAAAAAAACATGTAGAGTGCCGGAGGAAGCAATTCCGTAATCGCTCTAAATCGCCATTCGAGTATAAGTGACCCCGGATAGAAACACTCCCCTGTATCTTTTCGAAAAGGGGCGGGATGGGACGTAGACAAGGACGGACAGAAGACGCTAGCTAGAGCCGGTATTGATCTCGAAATGATATCCAGGCCTGGGAGCGACACCTTCAGGATAAAAGTGTCTGAACTGGGAGATCGTTGGGATGGCTCTTACAAAGATTGCGTGGATGCTATTTCTAAACTCGTAATTCAGCCTCTCTTCCAATTCCTGGCAGACCCTTCGTTGATTGACGTTCCGAATCTACCCCTCATTGTCGCCCTGCACTGTCTTCCCCCCATTCACGTGACAAGGCGGGAATTTAGCGTTGAAAGATACAGCTGAAACGGCCGATTTCTTGATCTCTTCCGCCACAGAAACTTTCCCAACGCAGGGACAGAAGCATGCATATAACAGCGACCTAGAGAAGAGTGGTGCCAAGTTATCGTATTTCATCCAGAAAATGCGCAAGCTGGAGGTTGGAATGCTGAAGCGAGTAGAAGGGCCTGCAACGTTTGCGGAGAAGCAACGTCGAAAATGTTCGCTAAATGGAAAGCCATCCCAGAATTCTTGGAAAATTTCCGGGTGATGAATATGATAAAAGGCGAGGGCTAGAGGGGCCTTGGACTCTGAAGTCTCGCATGGCAGCGATATTCTTCAAAATGTTGCAAATGTTACACCGCCGTGATCGATCCTTGGCAACTTAAGGATTGATCATTGACAATTTACATTACATGCACGAGGCCCTTATTTCAGTGTCATCTGCAAAGTGAACGATGCAGTTGTTGTGGTGAAGCAATCATCGCCTACGCTTGCAATAACACAGTATCTATTGTTGTTCTTACCACCGGTATTTGCCAAAGCAAAAAGCAACTAAACTCGCAGTTCTATGAATAATATGACTTTAGAAAATGTGATGATGACATGTTGACATGCATGGAGCCTGTGATGAAGCTAGCTACATATTTACCGAGCGCATGGTTCTGCATTTGCGCATGCTGCACGCGTACAACGCAAATATCATGACACATACATGCCTAGCTAGGTGTACATGCAGCTCATGTAAGAGACTGCTTGTATGCATACGTGCTCAGTTGTTAGTTTCACACCTGTAATTACTGTCAGATCTCATATCATCGTGGGTACTTGCTATAGTCGTGAATGTTTGAAGGTTGAGTTTACAACTATAGACACAGTGCACACTGTATATACTATATATATAGATATATACAAAATATACAGTGTACACCATTTCTATTGTTACATTATTGCATGTGAATCTCCTGAACAGCACGACTCCAATGCAGTGTACATATTCTCACTCTTTACGCTCGATGTGTGGTATCTGAGAAATAATTTCAGCTGTATTTCTTCAAAAGCGATTCATAAACACCAGTGTGGCCTTGAAATTGATTTTTATTCCTCTCACGCGTCAGCACAGTGGCGACTAAATCTGAATCGTAACCCTTTTCTTCAATTTTTGAAATGAAAGCTCGTTGAGAACGCTCTCTTCGGCATTCAACTGCGCAGTTCTCATCATCTTTGTACTCATGGTCGAATAGCTTGCAACCATTTTCACCGTGGACATCATTATCATGTGGGAATTTGTCGTGAGCCTCACGCGAGTTGTATGATAGAAATTTCCCACAGATGTTGCACATGTACACCTTGCAATCGGGACAACTGACGGTATTGCATCCAATCTCCTTTAGGCAAGGTTTCGTGCTTGGACAAACACAACACGTCAACACGCTGCAATCTCTCTCGCACAATGTTACCAAATCTTGGATTATTGACTCCTTGTCCTCCTTACACTCATGCCCCCCCCCATCAACTAATAGGTTACAGTATTCTTCGAAGCTGTCGGCTAGCTTCACCTGTGGGGAGCAACGAATACAAATGTACACGTTGCATTTCTTACAAGTCCACTTATAACCCATTTGTTTCGCAGCATCATCGTCGATGATTTCAAAGTTTCCACATCCTGGTTGAGGGCACGTGATGGTCTGTTCATCCCTATTCTGAACTGCTCCACCTTCAACGATCTTGTCACGGTGTACTTGATCGATTCGACTTCTAACTCTTTCATCAATCACTTTGTAAAAATCATCCGAAGTGAAAGCAGGGCAGTCTTCGGAGCAGAAGGCAACAAGACTGTTTTCTTCCAACTTTGCATTTACAATACCGGTGAAACACTCCATGCAATAGTGATGCGGGTTTCGTTGATTTCTGCAAGAAACCGCTTCCAAGGCAGACACCATCTCCATGCAGGCCGTGCAATTCACTTCGGGCGATCTAAATTGGTTATCTCTCGCACGTTTCTCCTCCGCCTCATGCAGAGCGCGGGCCAATTTCTCATCAGCATCATGAACTACCTGCTCTTGAGACTGATTATGAACCATTTGCTGCTGCTGTGACTGAGGACGACTAACAGGCTTGTTGCTACCTGGTACTGGTCGTCCGTTATATGCTAACATCAGGTGCTGCATCTTGTATCCTGCTCGTCTTCCATCCTTTAAAATTTGCTGGAGCAGCTTTCCGGCTGCCCTAGCTTTACGTACATACTCCGTGACATCTTCCTTTTCTTCTTGTGCATGATTTTTTTGTTCTTCTTGAGCGTCCTTGGCTTTTCCTTCCTGGCCTTTTCCATCGAATCCTGCCTTCTGTTGTGCTAGGAGACTGCGAAGGGAGTCGTTTTTCTCCACCTCCTTCGAGTATAAATCGGCAAAAAGTTTATAGGAAGCGATCTCATCGTTAGCAGTCCTCAGCGATCTTTCGCGATCAGAGCTAACCGCTTGCAAAGTTAACAATTCATTACGGGCTTTCTTCAGGTCCCCCTTTGAGATCTCAAGCTCTCGTTTGTTTGCTTCCAGACGTGCTTCTGCTCGTCTCTGGCCCTCTTTCGCGGCACCTATCTCTCGCCGTGCAGCCCGCAATTGCCCACGCACTTTTGCGAGTTCTCGATTGAAGAATGATGATGATGCAGATTTTTCGACTGCTTGCATCTCCCTCACAGTTTTTTCTATCATTATTGCATGACCCCTTATAAATCCAAGACTATGAACATAGTCATTAATTCGCAGTGTAGATAAAGCATGGAGATTTTGATAACCGTGACTATGGAGTGTGGAAATGTATTTTCTCGATTGTTCCTTTGGTTCTACATTCATCGTGATAGCCGAGAGAAGAATCTTCGGGTTACTCAGATACTTTTTCCTCTTCTGAAGAAATTCTTGGATAGTCCAGCCGACGATTTCAGTGGGTGCTAAGAGTTGTTCCTTTGCTAATGAACCAGGGGTTGTCTTGTAATCATCTTGGTTGTTGTTGCTGTTGTTGTGCATTTGCTTGTTGTAGGGTAGGACTCCTGAGTTCGCATGCTTAGGGGTGGATTTAGGTGGAGACACAGTATCCATCCCTAGCTTCTGGGTCTGTTTAAACATCTCAAAAGCATCATCCGGGTCACCGAAAGCCTTCGTCAATAAGTCTTGAGCTATCTGACGCGGTACCCCCTTTGCTGTCAACATCATAATTTTCCGTGCGTTATTCGGGACTCCTCTTGCATTTGTCCGTGATTGCGTATGATCCGTGACCCGCTTTTGCCAGATATTTTTCTGGTGTTTTTCCTCCTGATGTGATGAGTTTAGATGTTGGTCCAGCGCCTTATGGGGGTCATATCCATTTGCTTGTAGTAGTTTGATAGGGTCCTTCACATTGTAATCGCGAAGAAATGCAACTTTCTCTTGCATAGTCATTTTGATACTCTTGGAGGGTAGCTTGATCGGTGATACAAAATCAAGCCCGGGGTCCCCAGTGTGAATCCATTTGATGACGTGACTCTCCCCTTTGAACTCCCTTTCTGCAAAATCTTTCAAATATGTCTCTGGTCCCTTTTTTTCCCTGTCGTCAGTTTTCAGCTTGCTCAAGCCCGTCTCATACCTACCCTGCAGATCAACAATATACATGAGGTCTAAATTTGGCAAATATGATATTCTTTCTTCTCTGAAGCTGTACCTCAAGATTTGGGCCAAGGATGACTATACGCACCACCTCTGCAACGCAGTCCTTGTCGTCAATACAGCAGACAGTCATCGCTGAGTACTCAGAAGAAAGATCCAAGAAGATCTTTGCCTAGAGAGATAATATATAAATCATATGCATCATTGGAGATCGGTAGCATGTAACGAATGTGATAGTATTACCATGTCCGATCCAAATCGAGGCTGGTCATCGATGTCTACCGTGTGGACGTGCTGATCTGCCCTACGAAAAGTTTCTGGAAGAAGAATAGCTGGATCTTTCACGTTCACTCGAGTATACTTCGTACCCGCCACTCCATGAATGGGAGAAAAGTAAATCAGAGGATACTTCTGCAAGTTGTCGAAACGTTTACGGCCTTTGAATATCCTCCCATGGGCCATTATATTGATTGAGTCGATAAGGGATCCATACACACGACTGGAAACCTGTACTGAGTGAAACCATTGAAAATCTCTAATTGTTTTAATTTTTGGTTTTCCCTCGACCTTCAAAACCTTATCTGCCTTCTCCAAGAAAAACTTCTTGTCAATATCGTTGGGACTGAGCTCAAACCTGCTTATGACCCTTGCCATCTGCATTGCTTCTCCACCCCCATAGCTGCCAATAAGAAGAGTCTCAGGCAGTCCTAGACTATCTTTGGGCTTTTCTGCTTCTTTCGGCATCTTCGCTTTCCTCTCTGGCTTACTACTTACACGAGGCAAGCATTTCGGTACGTCCGATACATAATTCTGCTTTGAGGGCCATCTGGGAGAATTAATGTTTGGCTCAATATTGACACGAGGCGAGTTTAGAGGCGAGTTTAGAGAAGGATAATCTTTTGAAAAGTCCGGTACGTCCTCCATTGGCGCGGAGGGCCGATCGGAGTCCCAATCAGAGACCCATTCGGGCCAATAACTCATTTTACAGAGGACTTCAAAACTCCAATTTTGTCGCTGAGATCAAATGAATAACTCCTTGCTGTTGAAATTCGTAAAGAGCCTACTTTTGCATCGTAGTTTGCATGAATGAATGGATTGTCAGAGGAGAGGTAGCTTAGAGGCTGCTCAGTGAATAATGAGGGAGATCTTTCCCAATCTGCAATGACACCTACGCGTCTACGAGTAGGCAGTAGGCGCTCGACATCTAAAAATGGTGCGAATTCCAGGCGATTTTGGTGCTTTATTCACCTCATTTTCTTGTAACTTCTGTTTTTCCCACCAAATGCGACCTGGCTGACGCCTGTGTTTTCTGTGCTTTCACTTGTGCGTGTTCATTCGCAGGCTGTTTGTTGTTGGCGACGATCAATTTGCCGATTGTTCTTGTTCTGAAAAATCTCGAGAAATGGATTTGCGGAACGTGTGAAAGAGAGCTTTCCAGCTTTGCGACACAGTGTTGTTCATGGCGCAGTGCAAAACGTGGGGACTTTCTTTCTGAACCGCACAAACATTTCGAAAGATCCGGCCGCCTTTTTTGGCAGTGCACCTCTTTTTTCTTTTCGGCAACTCCACATCGAAGGACAGACACTGGCCAGACTTGCGGAACAGAAGGGCATGTGTTTCTACGATCTAGATACAATTAGAGCCATTGACGTCTTTGTGAGAAGCAATGGTCGGTGCTATTAGAGCAGCTGATTTTTTGTGTCTCTTCACCAACAGGGTGCTGACAAGTCCTTGCAACGAGTGTTGTTGAGGCTCTGCTATGTTGCGCGTAAGGTGTTCACAGGCCGAGGCGCTACGTGCACAAGTAGGCAGGGGGGGGGAAAGGCACGTTTGCTTCCTTTTGAAGAGTTGTGTTTATTTTTATTAAAGATTATATTTTTATTAAATCGTGCACTGCGTAATCATTCGCGAAGCTTTCGCGAATGCCGCCGCACGTGGGGCAGCACACTTCCGGTGTGCTGCCATGAGTCCCGCCGGAACCCACGTGCCTATGCTGTATTAATATCTACGTTATCTATATTCTATATCCGCGACAACCCCTTTGTTGTCGCACGTGACTTGTGCCCGCGTAGTGGTACGCGCTACACCTCCCCCAAGTCACGTTGCTCCTTCCTTCCTTCCTTATTCCCTTAGACCTTCATCGCTTTCGGAACTTCACCAACCACCAGGTAATAGATTCCTCTCTAACCTTATCTCCTTTGTCGCTTACCCAGAACTCACCTTCGTCCTTAGGTTCGTGTCCATACCAGCCCTCTGCATCAAGGTCCCCCAGGACCTTATACCAGTGCTCAAAGGGTAAGTCGGGAACAGCTAGGTAGAGTAGCTGATATTTTCCGTCCTTTATTTTCATAGCTACCCTCTCCATATTTCGTAATCCAGGGTAGCCTAGATAGACAATCTTCATGCGCCAATCGTCGTTCACCCTGACCTTATTGTTTCCATATTCCACATCGAACTTAGGTCGGGGTCCTAAACAAGGCATTGCTCGCTCCCACACAGTAGGGTTTACTTTAACATCCTCTAGGAGCTTCTCACCGATATCATAATTCTTTAGGTGACTGATGTGGCGCAAGGTGACCCTGTTCCCATCATAGATGTAGTACTGCTTCCTCCCCTTCCTCTCGGTAACCTTTGCAACGCCACCCCAGAAGGGGTCTTGTTTATTTCTCGATCTCAGATTTACCTTGGCCCTAACATACTGTCCTTCCTTTAGAACTCGGCCATCGTACGGGACCTTCTCGTCTTCGCTCTCGGTATCGTCGTCGTTGTCGTCGCCTTCTTCCCTCTCCTTATCCTTGATACCTCCCCCAGACGTGAAGGTGTCGTTTACTAACCCTTGTATCTTGTCTGGTGTGGTGCTATTTATCCTGCTTAGGTTGGCCAAGGTGCGGTGGAGTCGCTCTACCTTGGAGTTGGACTGGGCATAGTATACAGGTGAGGCATCAATATTAGGGTGTGGTAGCTGTAGAAGAGAGGTCTCATTATCCACATGTAACTTCTTTGGTATCTTGTTTATGCTAACTTCATCAGGGATAGCCTGGAGCTCAGACTCCCAGGTACGGTAGCAGTTAGTAAGCCTCTGCTTATATAAGCCTTTGTTCTTCTTAGCAACGTTGACCTTGATAATCTTTTTAACCCAGCACTTTCCAGTGGCCACATCAACGAAGGTAAGGTAGTGATAGCCATCGTACTTATAAACATCAATTTGCACGATATCTAAGAAGTTCCTTGCTTTGATTTTCTTAGATGCACGGCTCTTGCTGGACTCCTTGGTGGCGACGCCTGCCGCCTTCAAGCTGGAGCACCTGCAGCCACGCAGGTATGTCCTTATCTCTTTTAGCTTGTAGGGCCAGTAGTAATGGTAGAGTAGAGCAGTGATATGGTTTTCTCCTACGTGTGCAGGTCCATGGGCGGTAAAGAGAAGGGCTCCCCTGGTCCGCCGTGGCACGTAGGTACGCCTAACATTATTAGTGTATACATATATCCTATCACTAAGTACCTCATGCTTGTGTTTGTATTTATCCAGGTGTTCTTGAAGGTGCTGGAGCTCCTCTGGCTCAGGCAGGAAGTCGCCGTCCTCGAAGGTAATCGCGTTAACCATAGGGGTGACCTGGGTAGGGACTTTCTTTTCGAACAGCCTGCTGAAATAGTCAGCAAGCTGCTTGTCTCCTGGTGCGTAGACCACTGTCCTCTTGTCCCTAAACTCTTCCGTGTCCGCCCTCATAGCTGCATACTCATCGTTAGGCGCTTCGAGCTTGCGGTCGATGCCTAGGAGGGGCTTGTGGTCAGTCATTAAGGTGAAGCTGGGCACCGACAGCAGGTAGTATCTTAGTTTCCTCTGCGCCTCAGTCATGGCTTTATACTCTCCTTTTGTAGGGCTGTACTTGGCCTCAGCTGCTGTGCAGGCCCTGCCCCACACCCGTATGATCTGCTGGTCTTGGGTAAGTACAGCAGCCATACCTAGCTTAGACCAGTCTGTCCATAGGGTAGCTGGTCTAGTAGTGTCTAGCTTAGCATTCAATAGGGTGTTGCTGCATAACTTTATTAGGTTATCGAAGTGGGCATCAAGGCCAGCCTTGGCCCACACCTTAGCGAAGCTGAGGCCTACAGAGTTCTCCTTCCGGTAAGCAGTAGTAAAAGCAGCTGCAGTCCTAGCGTAGGTAGGGGAGAACCTACGTAGTATCCAAGCTGCAGTCTGCAAGAATGACTTTAACTCCTTTGCATTCTTAGGTTTAGGGGCTTGCTGTAGTGCTGCTACTTTCTCGGGGTTTGGGGTGATGCGGCCTTGCTCCAGGTAATATCCACACCACTTGATTCTTGTAGCTAGGAATGTACACTTCTGCAGTCTAATAGTAAAACCGAAGTGTGCAAACCTAATAAATATATTTTCCAGGAGGAAGATCTGAGCGACGACTGTGTTGGTACATATTATGTCATCATCCACATACACAAACACAAACACCCACAACACAGACGCCATCCCATCATGTGTGTATGCCCTGTAGTTCTGACTACTGAACGCATCCCCTGATATGCTTAGGCCGTAAGGGAATACGACGAAGTGCCACTTCCTGTGCCTGCTGGAGAACGCGGTAATGGGGCGGGAGGTTTTGTGGATGGGTGTCTGCATGTATGATTCATTTTTATCTAGGGAAGAGTAGTATTTGTATCCTATGACGTGTTCAATAACGTCATCTATCCTTGGTGTAGGTGTCTGGATCCTCTTTATTACTCGGTTGTGGCGGATGAAGTTGTGCGCCAGGCGGAAGAAAGGGTAAGTAGGTTTCTTAGCTAGCACATGTCTCACGTTCCATGGTGAGTTGCTTGGCTCTATCTTCCCTTCCTTTGCCCATTCATTGATCTGCCACTCTATCTTTTCCCAGTCCGCTTCCGGTCGCCTATGTTCTGGGTCATTGATGATGCACTCTTCGTATCCCTTCTTTAGCTCGATCTTTACTGGGGTAAGCTTGCTGGAGGGCTTCGTCGTCGGCTTGGTGATGTCAGAGTACTTCTCGTTTAATATTTTATTAATGTACTTTTTGCCTTTGTCGATATCCCAATCATCAGCTGGGGGGGTCTTGTCCAGTAGCTCCGTTATCTGTCGGATGGTCTTGCCGGGGTTCTTCTTCCGTAGCTCGGTAGGTGTAGGTAGCTTGTTGTCCGCTAGGTCCATAAACTCTAACGCATTAACGCTTGACTCAGAGGTCCACTCGTCAAGCCGTATCATGTTCTGGCTGATGGTCCTGCCTGACTTCTTTGGCAACTTAGCAAAGTATATCTTGTGATTGTAGAATGATATGATCCCCCCTAATTTTTCTAGGGCATCCTGTCCGAGGAGTAGTTCCATGGATAAAGTCATGGCTACTCGGGTCTTGATTTGGGTCTCCGCGTCGCTGCCAGGTATCTGTAGCTTTAGCATTAGCTCACCGACGGTCTTCATGGAAGAGCTTCCGTCTGCTTGAGCATATTTACGTTCTTTCTTAGTCACTTGATCCAATAGTCCTAACCTTCTTACTGTGCTTAGGCTTATGAAGGACTTCGGCATGCTGCCACTATCCCAAAGGGCAGGTAGTTTCTTGTAGTCTCCGTAGCTGTCTTTAACTTTAACCTTGGTCATAGCAACTTTGATAGTCCTGTTAGCGTCTTCGTCATTAATGTTGCATACTCCTAAGTTCTTTATGTCGTCTAGGGTCATGGGCTTGTCTTGGTCCTGCGTTGCTGGTACTGCTGTCTTCGTCGGCGCCTGCTTAAGGTGATCTAATATTCCGTTTATCTGCTGCTGTATAGCATTGATACTGTTCTGCTTTTTGTTCTTATATTTATTGTTCTTCCCGTTGTTGCTGCCTTGCCATTTGCTGTTGTTATATCCTTGTCCTCTGCCTTTCTTTCTCTTTAACTTCTCGTAGTGTTCGTTGAGCTGCCTGATCGTCATCCTGGGTCGTCCTTCTTTCCTGTCTCTGCAGTCTTTAGCGGTGTGTTTCCCTTTACGTGAGCAGTATCCGCAACGTCGGTTACCTTCCCTGTCCTTGTACCAGTCTCGCTGCGGCTTAATAGCGTTAATGTTTCCTATGCCAGGTACCTTAGGGCTGGTAAACTTGCGGTCCTGCTCCTGCTCGCGTAGGGATATAGCCTGCACTGCTGCCTCCATCGTGGTGTAGCCTTTCTCCGTAACGTAAGTGGATTCCTTTATCTTTAACTTGAACTCTTCAAACCTTGCCTGATCATCACCTGTGTTGTAATTAAAATCATGTAGTTCGTCGATCATATCCTGGAAGCGCGTGGCAAAGTCTCTAACAGGTTCTCTCTCATGCTGCATCATTGCTCTGTATTTTCTAATAGCCTGGGGTAGGGAGTTAGCATCCTGTTCATTTACAAAAGCCTTCATTATCGCCTCAACGTCTCGTAGCCCACTAACTGTAGTGTGTATTTTCTCTAGCTGCCTGATCCGGGTCCTGCCTGTCTCGTAAAGGTCCATGGCTTGCTTTATTATAGCTAGCCATTTGAGCTTGTCGTTTTCGGTGGGGTTAGGGGTAAAGTCGCAGAGTATACTCCTAGCGTTCTTCCACCACCTCCTTGCCTCACCTCTTTTCCCGTTGTATTTCGTTATCATAACCGGTGCTGTTTTAACAGACATGAACTGGGTGTTCCGCTGTACCGGCTGCTGCTGCTTGACGGTGCTCTGGGTCGTCCCCCGCGAGGCGCCCAGACCCCCGTCGTTCCTAAACAAAGCTGCCCACTCTGGAGGTAAGTCTGCTTCGTAATCCATGATGTCCTGCATGATAGCTGCCCAAACATCATGTGTCTGATACTTGTATTCTATCGATACTTTCAGTTTGGCGTAGTTGCTCGCCCTGGGTCGCAAGGCTCGTAATGCCATTACGACCTTCTTGCTTTCGGCGGCCACGTCCTCGTCGTCCGCCTCGTAGAAGTTCTCCAGTGCCTCTGCTGCTGCATCTGCTTTCTTAATCCCGGGTGCTGGTCCCGGCGGTGCCTGTGGAGGTGTTCCTCCTCCTTCCTTAGCGTCCGTATCGCCCTTCCTTTCCTGTTTCTGCTCGTGCCCTTGCACGGCCTGCGAGCCAAAGTCCTGCTGTTCTTCTAGCTGCTGTGACATTGTTAGTCAAATCGTTTCCCGTGTGTGGAAGCCAAAGGTTGTTGCGCGTAAGGTGTTCACAGGCCGAGGCGCTACGTGCACAAGTAGGCAGGGGGGGGGAAAGGCACGTTTGCTTCCTTTTGAAGAGTTGTGTTTATTTTTATTAAAGATTATATTTTTATTAAATCGTGCACTGCGTAATCATTCGCGAAGCTTTCGCGAATGCCGCCGCACGTGGGGCAGCACACTTCCGGTGTGCTGCCATGAGTCCCGCCGGAACCCACGTGCCTATGCTGTATTAATATCTACGTTATCTATATTCTATATCCGCGACAACCCCTTTGTTGTCGCACGTGACTTGTGCCCGCGTAGTGGTACGCGCTACAGCTACGTGCAAATGCCTGTCTCCCATGTGGTTCTGGCGCATGTAGTTTTTGATCAACGCTTTGTTCATTGTTCATTGTTCATTGTTCATTGGCATGTCATGAATTCGCTTTGCGCAATTTTTCAGCGAGAACCGAAGAGGGCGAATTGCAGTCAGTTCATGTTCTGCTTGCTTCTGCTGTCATTGTCCTGCTCGAGTGATTCTCTCGATTTGCACTCTGCTGGCGCGCCGATGTGGTGATGTTGGGTGGGGGTGCACGTGTCACAGTTTTCGGTCACGAGGGCTGGAGGGTGCTGGGGTGGCTTTTCCCGCCCCTGTCCCTGAACCCCATTCCTGTTCACTGGACACACGTGTCGCCCCAGCCACCTGTGACTGGGTTGCCAAGTTGCCAAATGAAGGACGTTTGCGTCAAGTCCACACCAAAAGCTGGAAAGGTTCTTCCCGGATGAAGCGTGTCACCAGCACTTGTCTTGCTCTGATTGAATGACCTGCTGGACTTGTGACTCGAACAAATTCATCCTTTGCAGTTTTCACTCCTTGTGGCGCACGATCCTGAAAAAAAACTTTCCTCATTTCCTCCCGGCCATGGTGTTTCGGTCAACAAACTCACAATCAAATCGCGTGAACGACAACCACTGTCCGCACAAAGTCCAAAGGAAATGCGTGCACTGAAAATTCCATTCAGTCTGATCTGAGCTTCATTAGGGGAAGCTCATGCACACTAACACGGTCTCGCCTTGCTAGCTTGATTCATTCTCAACGCACGTTATTCGCATCAACGCGTGCAAAGGGGGACAATGGACACACTTGGACACGCACATGCGCATGCATGATCCCTGTCACCGGAGACAGTTTCAATTGGTGGTCCGCACATGAGATGATTCATTGTGCGCTTCCACCATTCACGTGCTCGCTAGTAGTTAGCGTTTCGCGTGTGCTCGTGTCGCACTGCTGCTGACTACTGCCATTTTCCATTGACATGTGAGATCAACAAAGTGCTTGAGAAAGCACATGCGGGCTCATGCTCGAGTGCACATCATTGGATTGAATGGATGAGACATGAGTGGGCGGTTTTGACGGTGGGATCAATGTGCAGGGCAACCAGTTTAGATGATGTACCCCAACGCTCCCATGCCTAAGCTCCCAAGAACGAATCCAAGCAACTTCATTGCCTAAAAGAACAAATGTCGAAAATTATCATTTGTACCAACTAAAAGGGCCCGCCTTCCTTCATCAACACAGAAACATCATGCAATCACCTTGTCGTCCTTGCCCTCAAACTCCTCCAAGAGGATCTCAACCAGGGCGATGTATATGAAGGTTCCACCCGCAATTCTGAGTAAAAGTGCTATTCAATCACCATTCCGTTTGATGAATTCGCTTGGTTGATAATTACCCTTTGAACGTCATCGAAAATAGCCTCGCTCCCACGGGGGTGGAGACGGTTGCTGTGTAAATTGTTGTTGTTCAATCCAGTTAGTCGTATACGGCCCTTCTTACGACCAATTTATATTATTTTCGCTACTACACGAATCAGGCACAAGCGACTAATGTATTTAGCAGCGCCGAGTCCAAGGTAGCTTGCATTGTCTCATCAGGAAGGCAAGGCAATACCTCCTCAGAATGAATGCATGTATCTTCCTGTACTTTACACATACACTTGTTGGAGGATTTTCATGATTAATACCTGTTCCCAGCCCGATGAAGCATCCAAAAGGAGTCATGACGCTGAATATGAGGATGGAGGGAATAGCCGTGCGCAAACGGATTGCATTCTGGCGAAACGAGAGCCCGAGTGCAAAAGCAGCGAAGGCCTGCAGATTCCAAACATATCAAATAAGTTCACCATAAAGCGATTCAGATAGTTTGCTCATTGTTCCCAACGAGAGACATCCGATAATTTCATCCAATAAGACGGGGATATATCTCGCGAAATTTCAGTGTTTCGAGTTTTCTGGCACAACAATGCTGACTCAGATCGACGAATATTTGTTGAACACAGTGATCAATCGGCCCCGCAACAGCCTGGAAAAGCGTGTCGCGAAACCAAAAAAAATCAAAGGCGTTTTCCCCCTCCCTAACTATTCTACGAGCGTAAAACAAGGCCAGTTTGATTGTTATTAAGTTGGTAAATGGAAAGAAGTTGTTCATACCTTATGGCAGACAATGGCGATAAATAATCCAATGGCTGTCCCCAACTTTTTGTTCGCACCATAAGAAATCTGGAGAAACAGCAAAAGAAGATGAAGAAGAAGATGACGATGAACAAGGGGGGGACCGGTCGACGACAACAAGGACACAATCTTCAACGGATACGTGATTATGTAAATTCACGTCATAATAACATATTTTATTTTGATGTGATTGCATGTGGCTTTGATGTTCATCATGCGAGATTCTTCTCTCTGCTCAATGTTTTCATTTCCTGTGTTGTGAGTGGGTAGCAATTGGGTGTTTCTAACCCCTGCGCATAAGGAGTGTACGGAGAGTATTATCACGAGAAGATGTGATATTGTCGTGTTATCACCCTATCAGTTACAAGAAGGAGGAGGGGGCGAAGATTTTGCAAGAAGAGGAGGAAATATCAAACGATACGGACAAGATTATCGGACCCTCCTCCTCCCCTAATTATCAAGTTTACGTGCGCGTTGTATTGCGAAAAACTGGCTGTTGGTACAGCAAGAAGAATAATAGCTACTGGTGAGAGAAGCCTCACCTTTGGGTGTCGAATGAAGAGGTCTTCTACGATGTCCTGATGAAATGAATGAAGGATTGAATAATTCGTTGTGGTGGATATATCTAAGGAAGAAGATATTTATATATATATATATATATATATATTTAATTCTTGCTGTTGTGTGACCTGTTTTCTCCCTCTCACAGGCTGCAAAGCGATTCCAATCAGCGACTAAAGTGACGATGCAAAACCACAAACAGATGACAAGCAACCATACAATAAAGCTTCGCTTTCCTTCCTAGAAGCACAATCTATCGCCTTTCCCGCCCCCTCCAAGACACAAACACGCTCGCACAACTACTTTACGAAAACGTGCTGCAGGGTGTTAATTCATCTCATCGTCGCTCTCGTCGAGGTGAATCTTTCTCTGCATCGACTCAATGTCATGTTTTTTTCGTATGGACTATGTTGCTGCACGAGAGAAGGTTATCCGATCAAACACCACTACTACTACTACTACTACTACTACTTGTGAAGGAAACATGATGGTTGGGCAATCTTTGCTTGCGTGCTCCGGCTCATTTTCTGATGGTGAGAAGGGATGGAAGAGAAGGCGAAAAACGTTGTAATAATCAATACATCTTCTCCCTAGAAGATAGGAGATAGAATGGCAACAACGACATCGATGACAATGCTTTGGTCCCGTAGCAGCGTGTAGGATTTACTACCTGCGTTAATAACCGTTTTGCAGTTAATACACCTCGCTTTCAGCGCGAAATGCACGCCTTCCCCCCGCCTACAGCACCCAGGCTGCGTTGGAATACGATACTTCTCGCCATGCTAAGGGATAAATTGCTTTACATCATCACAAGTCTCCAAAGTCTTAACCATTCACAAGCGTCACCACGCCGAGCAAACGATACGCGAAAAGGCCCACACTTACCATCTGGTGTGTACTACTCCGGACACGAATATACGTAGGCTGAAAGAAGAGCACGTGAGAAGCTATGAGCTATGTGTGTGTGATGGAAAACCTGTTAGATAGCTTTTTGGTGGTCCTACCTCTGTCTTGTCAATGGCACCGTTGAGATCTCCTTCGCCTGTGCCTAACGGTGAAAGTGATGACGACGCGTATATGTGTTAAGAGGGGGCTAACACCGCTTTTCCTAGTGCTGCAACAAAGTTGTTTGCATGAAAATAACAGCTACATGCTGCTAGCTTCTTTTCATCCATGGGTACAGTACCGGTGGAATCATTCTGCGAAGAAGCAGCGCGTTCGTCGTCAAACGACTTAATGACTATTCCCAGCTGGCCGCCGGGGAAGTCATCGGTAGATCTGATTTAGCAGTGAATATGCAAGGGAAACCACACACGCATGAACGAGCACAAAACATACAAATCAGGGTGAAAATTGCCAACAATCTTGATAATGGGGAGATAGATGATGACGCACCCATAGCTGCCTTTTGATGAATTGTCATGAGAGTGTTTCCTCTCCTCCCTGTGAGCAGCCTTGGATTCCTTATTGCTAGTGATAGTTGGAGAAGACGCAACACACTGAAGAATTAAACTTTCTTCCTTGGGTATCTGTATATTACCTGCTAATTTCGAAGATATCATGGAGATCTCTGCCTCCGGTGACGCAATGAAGCAGGGCGCTTTTCTCTGAATGAAATACGAGCACCTCGTGAAAGCGATGAACACGTAATGTGAGGGGTTTGCACAGTACCGAGAAGAAATGGAATGAGAATTCCAACCATAGCCAACATCATAGCAGTGACGTTGCTGACTCCCAATTTAGAGGCATCCTGATCGAAGGCATGTGTTACGCGAGCTGGCAGTGCAAATATTTTTCACAAGAAGGCAATTCTTCCACCCCTTTCGCCACTCAGACTAATCAGGTACACACAGGCAATCTTACTTCGAGCTGATCTGGCAGCATATGCATAAAGCCAGCAGCTAAGAGAACTCCTGAGCAGCGTATTGTTGATTTTAGACTATTGTTCGAGACTGAAAGAGATGAGACTTCAGGAAGCACTCACCTCCGCTAAAGCAGTTCAGGGTCGAAAAGAGACGAATATTCGAGCGCGACAGTCGATTGGTCGCACCGATCGCATAAGGTCCCAACCCTGATGAGATTGCAGAACAAGGCTTATTACATCCATGCACTTTCTATTTTACCACTAGTATTTACCTCCGACAACCCCAACGATGAAAAAGACGCCACATGACACGGCCACAGTGAGGATGCTCACATGCGCCATGCCAAGTTCGGTCGACTAATGCGTGATTGGGTGGGAGGAGGGTGGGAAGGGAGGATTGAGCTCCTCCCGACTTCTATCGAGAGGCAATTATTAGTACCGATATTTTACACGTGCGACAACATAAAAGTGAGCATTTCGTTAAATTCGGGATAAATGTCGGCTGTTCAAGATTCGAACAAGTAGGCCGACCTTTTTACGATATATTTCGCATATATTTTGGTCCAATGAGCAACCGAAAACAACGCAAGCTAACGGAGTTTCTTGGAGCACCGCCGCCGTACCGCCCAGGAAGGGGGGGGCATGGGGGGCAGCGTTGATATGGTCCTATGCGATGTTGGATGGAGGGGTAGTGGTTACGGCACGAACAAGCAGAGTCGACTCGATTACATGCTTGTAGGCCTCTTCATGGCGTTTGTGCTTACATCTCACCTCGCCCACGATGAGAGGAGTCCCCGGCGACGGCTCAGGATGGCTATGGTAGACAGCAGAGCTTAAATTTCCAGCTTGGGGGGAGGGGGTCGGGGAGTATCTATAGAATAAATCAAGAACAATAGCACAGTAGTATCAATAATCGCACTAATTTGAAACTCGTGATGTTGCTTTGCAGGAGAGCAACCATGAGCTGAGAGACCAGGCCATCATTTCTCAGAGACACATGGCGACAGATGAGAAGAGACTCGAGCAGCAGTGAGAACAACTTTTCATATAAACTGCATGCGTGCTCTCTCGTAAGGCACAGCAAAGGGATCCTGATTCGATGCTGTAAATTTACACAGGAAGCTTGAGGCTATTATCCATCGGGAATATTACCCACAGCTCCATGTAATCTTCTCATTCAGCTGAGGACACATCCACCTCAAGGACCAATAATGATAATTAATAATGATGATGGTGATGATGGTGATGATAATGATTATACTTATTATCATAAAACAAAAAAGGAGCAGCAGCTGTCAGCGGTTCTCTTCGTCACCCCGCGCCTAAGATGAGCTAAATCATTGGTCTAATTTTTAAAAGACTCTTTCGAAGCTTCTTGAGAAGGATAAGGAAGGAGAAGAAGCTTCTACTCGATCAGGAGGAACACAGAAAAGGCCCGCGGAGACGAGGAGAAAACACACTTTAGCTCAAGGAAATGTAGGGGGGCTTCTCAAAATACGAAATTGCCAAATCGTCTCAACTAAAAATGGGGTAGCATTCCGCAAGATGGGTGTGAATAATATGCGTGCTCATTTTGAAGAAACGCTCCTTCCTCTCCTTACGTTAGGTTCCCACCGGAAAATGGTATGACCTCGAGCACTGCATCTTAAACGTATTGCCTTCGCACCTTACATAATTACACATTTAGAAATGCAACATCTAGGCCATCAAAATCACAAAATCTGGTATAAACAACGACGATTTCTAGCCTAGAAGAGCCAATGCCATGGCTCGAAAATCATCGGTGTTGCGTTGCGTTGAAGAATTTGCATTTCGTCTTCTAAGACGTGTTACTGTTTCCTACATTCGTGATAGAAGCGAGTGAATAAATGGTGGTTATACTAAATCAAAGTCTCAGTAGTTTAAACGTTATTTGTTTCGTCAGGAAGAAACTGGAAACTATACTGTCCTCATGGCAAAGAATGAAGTCAATAGGTGTGCTGCTGCTCCTCCTGCTGCTTTCGGCGAATAGTAAAGTTTTGATTGTGTAAATACACTGCTGCATCAAATGCATTTCTTTTAATCAAGACTTTTCCGTTGTGGTATTATCCGCCGTGATGATAAGCATTGTAATGTCGAATGATGACAGCAGTGTAGTGTTAGTTGTTTCTTCTTTGCAAATGAACTTATTAGTGCCTGCTGCTGCAAACCAAAATCGTGCACAGAAAGTTGGGAATTGAGGGCAAAGTACGGAGAAATGTCCCCCCCTTTCACATCAAAAGGAAATATACTGTACAGGTTATGCATCTCCCTCCTGTTTGGTGTGTGTGTGTGTGTGTGTGTGTGTGTTGCATGGATGCTCCTGACTCTTTCAACCACTGTTTTTTTTTAATGATATTGTCTGCTCTCGGCTGCCAATTCGCACTCAAATCGCTGTCTCTCCCCCAACTCAAAAACCAGAGCTTGAGCACTCTCTCCAAAGAGGAGGTTCCCCACCACCTGTCTACATCACACAAAAATACTACAGCACACGATATGGAGAAGGGAGGAGGGAGGGGGGTTGGTTATAAAGCAGTAACTGATCGGTACTCTGTGCAGGTCGACTCCTGGCGCGAAAAGCATGCAGTGAAGTACGATCTTCATCATTCTTGTCCTCGCTCTCATCATCATCATCATCATCGTTGTCATCGTCGTCGTTATCAATCATTATCACCACCATCACAATGCGTTAATTTGCAGTATCTCTGAGGCGTGGAGGCCGGAGTTCAAGCCGTTCACGACGTTCAAGCAGCTCCGTTTACCAAAGGTCCTGAGAAGAAGAGGGAGAGGGAGAGAGGAGGAGGAGGAGAAGGAGGAGGAGGAGGAGGAAGGTGGAGAAGAGAAACAAGAGGATGGGAGAAGTTGAAAAGGAGGAAAGAGACGGGATTCGAAAATCAGACATAACGATGCTGATGACCGATGAATCGAGAGTAAATTTGTCAGAGGGCCGTTTACGATGCTTTGCGTGTTTATGCTATCATTCGGCGTGATGACGGAGAACTGTCTCGCGAAATATGAATAAAATATGCTGCAGGACTGTTCAATCCTTATAAATTACGCGCTATTTCAATTCTTATGAATTGCGTGTTGCACATATACACCAAAATGTTCTCTGTCCGCCACCTTCTACTACTTCCAGAGGCTGAAAAGCATGGTCAAAGGCTTTAAAGCGCCCCTGCCCATCCAAGCACAGGTATTGCCAACAACAACATAAACGAATGAAAGGCTGAAAAGAAGACTGATGAAGTAGTTCTCCGAGAAGAAGCAACCCCGGTGCATGCATTTTTTGGCAGCAAAGACCCATTTTGAGTCAAAAGGCTCGAAAGAGCAGCTGCGCTCCTATTTTGAATCGAAACTATTATGGAAAATTCTAAAATAAATAGCTGATTAGACACGCACACCTATGAGCCTGTGGTGACCCTGACGAAAAGATTCGTGTTACCTTTTAATTGATGACCTTGGCCTTAGGGAAATATTAGTATGATGGATTTAATCTACTCTCATGATTATTCCACATATTCGCGTTTTTTTCATCATCATATCATTCAGCGTGGTGATTGATTGATGCGTGCAGACTTGGCCTGTGGTGCTCTCAGGAAGGGACCTCGTTGCGGTGGCGGAAACAGGTGATCATTATGGTGATGATTGTGATTAGCCGAAGATGTGATTGTTGCGACCGCTCAACCTCCCCTCTCCCCCTTGCTAGCAGCATTTTTCTTCTGAGAGAAATGATTGAACAATATGATGCACGTAGGAAGCGGAAAGACGTTAGCATTTGCCATGCCGATGTTGCTCAATATGCAAGGTCAGATATCCTTCAATCCAACAAAACTGAAACAGCTACCAAAATGTGTTATCATCGGTTTCGCTCCGCAGTCTATGCTGCGAAGATTCCCTGATCGTGCAACTAGTGTTGCTTGCTGCAGTGAGAGTCAATATATATATATATATATATATATATATACACTGTCTTTCTTCTCAGGGGCTCATATGCTTGGGAAAACCCTGCTGAGTCGTGGTAAGTCTTCTCTCTCTCTCTCTCTCTCTCTCTCTCTCTCTCTCTCTCTCTGTGTGTGTGTGTGTGTGTGTGTGTGTGTGTGTGTGAGTGTGCACGCGCGCGTCTGTCTGTTCGTATGAGTTTTATAGCACACATGTGGAAAGAGCCAAACTGTCATCATCACCACTTCATCATCATAAGCGACCATCATTGTTGTACACGGTCATGAATGCAACGAGGTGGAGAAAGAAGATGGCGATGACGACGACGATGATGATGATGATGATGGTGGCGGTGGTGGTGGTGGTGATGATGCTGTGAATGTTGGTGCCTGTGGGAAGATGATGTAACATGTACATACGCAGGACCTCTCGCCGTAATACTGGCACCTACAAGGGAACTTGCGAGCCAAACCTTTCGAGTAAGTGCAAAAACGACGTCATTGAGTTTTCTATTCTCTATCCTCCTATTGGCTATTGCAAGCACCCCCTTACTGTGCGCGCGAACTTACCAATGTACGCATGCCCCGCACACTCCCCCCCCCCTCCCCTCCCCCCCTTATCGTCAGGTTACGACTGAAGCCTGTCGGCGTGAGGATGATAGCAGCATTAGTGGGGACAGTGGGTTCAATGCAGCAGATATCCGCTGTTCCATTCTTTTCGGGGGCATAAACAAGCACAGGCAGGTCGGTAGCGAGAAGATCCATCACAACCAGAGAGAGTGCTCATCGAGAAACGCCTATATATATTTGTATATGTATATAATATCAGAGAGAATGAGAGAGAGGGGGGGGGGGAGAGAGAGTTTCAATATGCTTTCTCCGTGGATCATCGGATGAGTTAAATCAAGGAATACATCCATCACTAGATCAAAATGTTTCGAAATGGCACGCACATCTTAGTGACGTCTCCTGGCCGTCTTCGCGAGGTAATACTCACACGAACCCTGCTCGGTTTCAATCCCTATTCTCATAGACTTGCCGTCGCCTTTTCCCTATCTTCTTTTCTCTGTGAAGGCATCCTCAAATTCGTAAAAAATGAAAAATTGAAATACACCAGAGACACAGTTGTTTGCCGTATTTGCTTCAGGTCGTGAGGGAAAGAAAGCTGTCTCTGGCACGGTTAGAACCGCATTTATGACATCATTGGGAAAATCGTCTAGGAAGCTGCAGCTCTCCTGACATATCCCTGCACCGTCATCATCCTCTGATATTATTTTCCACCAGTGTTCGATGATTGACTTTGAGCTCCTAACATAAACATAGTCCGTACATATGAATAAGCTAGTCATTTGGCTGGTGCTGGTGGGAGGGGAGGAAATGTTCGCGAGGTGTATAGATAGATGTGTCAAATGTTTTGTATCTCCCATTGTTTTCTTCTTCTTCTTCTTGTTCTTCTTCTTGTTCTCTTGTTCTTCTTCGGCTAGGGCTCAGTTTATCGTGATGGATGAAGCTGATCTCATGTTTCATATGGGGTGGGTACCAACCAAACTTTTTGTAGTCTACGAGTAGTAGTGGTAGTAGTAGTAGTGGTAGTAGTAGTAGTAGTAGTAGTAGTAGTAGTGATAGTAGACGAATCAGCAGCTGTGGTAGTAGATACACCAGCAGCAGAAAGTAAAGGGGGGGGACGCGGGGGGGGGG
>ADNK01000749.1:0-33160 GCA_000320545.1 Bigelowiella natans CCMP2755 | reverse complement strand
AAGAGAGCTCATCTCCGCCCCCAACATATTATTAATATATTTAATATAATAATTATAATAAGAATATGATGACACGTTGTTGTAGCACACCCCATACACCCCCCCATACGCGTGAGATTGTAATATGCACATTCTCCTCCGCATATAGCAAACTATATATACATATATATATATATATATATATATATATATATATATATATATGTATTTGGAATTTGCTATGAGCAGTTGACCATGAACATCATACTATCTTACGCATATGGTGGCGTTGATGGTGTGTTCTACTACTACGTCTCATCATCATCATCATATTATTATTATTATTAATATTATTATTATTAGTTGGCAGCAGATATGATCTCTCTTCTTCTCCTTCTTCTTACCAGTTGGCATGAGAGGATTTGTCAAGGAAGAATCCATTTGGCCAAGAATCTGAGGTCGTAAGGGGAATAAGTGGGAATAAGTGGTAGCAGCGCTAGTCGTAGCAGTAGTTGTAGCAGTAGTTGTAGCAGTAATATAAATGTTTCTCTCCATCAGGAGGAAGAAACGATAGTAAGTAGTAGTAGTAGTAGTAGTAGTAGTAGTGCTACTACTCCATGCTAGAAAAAAGAGAAAAAGGTTCAATCACATCTTTGGTTCCCCCTTCCCTCCTTTCTCTTTCTCCCTCCTCCACACTACAGCAGCGCCGCAACGTTATTGCTAGTTGTCATTCATATCGACACTGCAATGGGGCTTTTTGTGACTGGCTACTCGTGGAGTTTGTATGTAGCAAGACATTCTACAACTACCTTGTCGGCAAGATCCATCCACGCGGTGTATTCCTTCTCCCTGAATGATTGATAAAACGATCACATCCAACAACATCATTTACGCGCTCCTCGTTATGGTGCCGAGAAAACAACATTATCAACAATGAGCGTGGGAAGAATACCGAAATCACAATGATGATGATGATGATGATGATGATGATGATGATATGATTGCATTAAAAATACAGGTTCCTCTTACTTCACCTTTGAGCGACAGGGAGAAGCAGTAAGGGATGGTAGATGCTGTTAGTGCTGCTACTGCTACTGATGCTAGTTGCAACACTACTCTCACGAGGACGGCGATGACAGGGGCGAAGCCCACGAGAAGGACGAGCTCCTCCCTTGACATCGTTATCATCATTATCCTCACCATCATCGTCACTGTCCTCATCGTTGTTGTCCTCCTTCTTGCGAAAGCCGTGAATGTGAAATGCGAACGAAGATGATGACGATCTTCGAGCCTGGTTGTAGTATTTGACGGTTTCCATGCATTTGTGGGAAGAAGAAGAAAAAGAAGAAGAAGAAGAAGGAGGAGGAGGAGGAGGGCATGCATGGATATGTGCTAGTGGAAGTATTGGGAAAGAGAGGGAGTGCCTTTTGGTTTGTGTTCTTAGAATATGGGTGCGCTCAATGCTAAAACCATCTTAATATATATATATATATATATATATATGTAATATTTACGTGTGTGTCCACACACCTGCTTTCCCAGTTGGTAGTGGCGGATGGTCAGGATAGAGTCGCAGATCCATTCAGCAGACAGAAATTCTTCATCTGGAGAAAAATAAGGGGTGGGGGTATGGATGGAGAAGTAGTCCGAGGTCATACCCGAGAAATGAGAGGAGTATATATACCACAAGCAGCACCCACGATAACTCACAGTCTCACACACATTATTCAATACAATAGGGCAATGATGATGATGATGATGATGATGATGTAACATCACCCAGCTCTCTTCCAAGCCTGGAAGCATAGAAAAACTCAACATCGCAGTTCTCCTCACTGATTGACCCTGCGCACGACGGAGGAGAAGGAGGAGGAGGAGGAGGAGGAAGGAAATGCATATATCATTATCATTATCATCATCATCATCATCATCATCATTCATACTTGTAACACAAACGACAACTCAAGGACATGAATCAATCAATCAATCAATCAATCAATCAATCAACACAAACACAGAATCAACGCAATGATTGGACCGGAGGAAAGAGGAAATATGGGTGTGATGTAGTCGTTGCCCTTCGCATCCTTCCCCAGATACGATCCCTGGTAATCATCATCATCATCATCATTGTTTTCATCACCGTCTCCATCAATAATACAAGATAAAAACAACAATGGCTGCTATCAACCCTCCTGTGCCTCAGTTATGACATATATAGTCCTCTCCTCTTCTTCTTCCTCCTCCTCCTCTTATATGCAAGCATGGCATTATCCAACGACCTTAAGCTGCCACTTGTCAAAGCATGCATCTTCGTCGTGTTTCTTTTCTCCCTTTCTCTCCTTTCCCTTTCCCTCCTCCTCCTCCTCCTCCTCCTCCTCCTCCTCCCTATTCTCCTCCTCTTCCGTCTCCTCGCACACACCCTGTGATGGGGGAGGAGGGAGTGCGTAGTATCGTAGTTAGAGATTTGGCACTACTACTACTAGTAGTAGTAGTAGCACACATAGGCGCCGCACACTTTTGCACGTAATAAGGTTTCTGTGTGTGTGTGTGTGTGTGTGTGAGGGAGAGGGAGAGAGGGAGAGAGAGAGAGAGAGAGAGAGAGAGAGAGAGAGAGAGAGAGAGAAAATAGCAATGCTACAATGCACGAACAAGCACCTTATTATTGTATGCCTCTTTTTCTGATGGCGGTGGAAAGCACATAAACGGTCCTCTTCCTATTATAATGTGTGTGTGTGTGTGCCCGCTATTTTTTGTCATAAGTCTCGAGAAGAAGTGAAAGAATTATGTGCGACACCAGAACGAATATACATAGAAGAATGGTATATTATTATTAGCTTGCGTTTTTGTAGACGCAGACGTTTTGCATACACATACACATACACATACACATACACATACACACAAACACGCACAGCCACCACCACCACCACCACCACCACTAGCGCCAACAGCTACAACACGATAATTACCAAATTCTTCATCTCCTCCATTCAATTCCTCGTCGTAGCTGACAACACAGTAGCAACAATAAGGGAAAAGGTTGTAGTACAGAAGCAGCACACATATCACTCATCAACATCATGGAGGAGGAAGAAGAAGGAACTTAGGATGATGATGATGAAAAGGCAAGAATATCAAATCACAGGAGAAACAATCCCCCTTACCGAGCTGTCAGGTCGCTGACCGTCTCCAGAGAGTAACCATAGATCGGCTGAGTGTGTGTGGGGAGGGGGGGGGGGGGTAGATGTTCACGATGAGCGTTCGAAGCACATGATTGACACCAATAGCTGAGAAGATGGTGACGATAACAAGAAAAGCGACCAAAGATTATTCATGGGATGGTAGCCCATGTCCCCCCCCCCCATCATATGTCGATGAAAAGTCCTGATCAGTTCTATCATCATCATCACCACCATCATCATCATCATGCGCTCTCCTTCTTGGCTTTTGCGTTTGTCCAGAATGATGTATTCAACACCACCTTCAACCGTCTTCTTGCTTCGGGGAGGGCATCAGTAAGCGAAGGCAATTTCCTCTTTCCATCCCTGTCCACATCAAACTCTTCCTCTGGCGGGAGAACCTGGAGAGAGACCAGCAATGATAACATTAGGGATAGTCGGAGCTGCTGAGGCAGATGAGATTGAGGTTTTAAGTATACATTATATTGCGTATTGTTATTTCGATAAAGAGCGGGAAATGCATCGTCTTGTAAGCTTGAATGGATTGTTTTGTTTAGTTGTTGCGAGCAACAATCAATCGTTCTCTTCCAATGTGAATTACTCCTACTTCTTACCGGAGCACTACTATCGTTACTTCTACTGCTCCACATGCACGTTCTGCAGGCAAAACACACAGACGAAACTGCTCCCTGCAAACCCGAGATTATCCTCTATTATATATATAATACTGTATTACCGCTATGAATCGGAGTACAAGGCGGCCAACTGATAGAAACAGGTAAAGGGTGTTGTCTGCACCAGCAACTAACTCTGATATGGGGAGGGAATCCTAACATATAGTAATGCTAATATTCAGCATCTTGTATATTACATCACATTCAACTACAACCATATAGATTGACACAACGCCTTCCTTAGCATGAAATAATATCCATCATTCAAACATACTCGTCTTCTTTCTCTAAGCAATGGCATGAATAAATAATACCGGCAATGTCGGCATCTCCCCTAACAGTTCCGCAGTGGTCAGGGAAGCCCGTTTCGGTTCTTCTGAGCCAACACACACAACCAGTAGTAAGCAGTAGTATGTCATCAGAATTGGCCGTTTGTAGACGTTTTTCAATGTGGTTCAGGGGGGAAAGCCAACAAGCTAACACACGAGTGAGGAGGGCTATCATTACTATGGCACCCATCGTTACTAGTATTTGAAGAGGCTGATGATGGAAAACGGCAATTTTTTGCATCTATTGAGCCACCTCTCTCATCGATAATGACACGGCATAGATCCCCCGGTACTCCGTGCTCCTCATACAGGGTTTTCTTGACGTCCACTGTTGATCAATTCATGTATGTCACACTGTGTCGCGCGCGCATGCATTTGTCTGGAGCTTATAGATGCGTTGATGCTCGCTTTCCCTTCACCTCCAATCTCAATCTCTCTCATCTTCCCTTCCGCATAGCGTGCATGCGTGTGGTGTTGACGACTAATTCTACCTATCAGTTTATCTATTCCGAGCGAAAAGACATGTGGCTTTTCATTCAAATCCCTCCGATCGCTCAGCTCACGAACATGAACCTTGATCATCCTCGCTCACTGCCTGAGAATGACCAGATTTAATTAATGAGAGAGTGTTGCACAATGGTACGTACACTGGAGCAACGTGTAGAAAGCGATGAGAAAGCAGAGAGGGGAGAAAACCTGGGTGTGTGAGAGAGAGTTTCAAGGTAGAAGAGGGGCAGAGGTTCTCTAGTCCTCTTAGGTACACTTATGCGTGGACTGATTCGCCGGTTTTGCGGCCGGAATAGAACATCCCACCCTCCGTGGTGCGTTCCAGCTGAGCTGAGTTTCCTCGTCGTATCTGTTCAGCATCGGGGGGCGGAACTGCAACTTAAAAGGGGAGGAAATGCAGGCAAAATGTTCGATATTCACTTCTTACTTTTTGGAAAATAAAAATTCGGCCTTACCTCTTCGTCGTCTCAGAATTGAGGTAGCCCAAATCGCAGGAATCCTCCATCGGTCAGGGGGCGGATTATTTTATACTGCAGCTCGATAAAGAGTCCCGCGATGAAACCTCAATCGCTCTCGGCAGATCGCAAGCAGCGCATCGAAAAGCTGAGGGGCTTTCCCGAAAATTGGGGCGATGATTATTCAATGAAATTCATGTTTGCCAATCTTCCGAAACGCAAGTAATGAACTTTACTTTTTTACCACATATGAAATACATTACCGGACGGAGACTGATGAGTAGTTACTTCGTTGAGCATTCTATTAATATAAATACATTCAGATTATATTTTGTTTATTTTGATAGCTGCCTCGTTCGCTTTTTTTCAATAGCTGCTTCGTGATCATAACAACTCCTCGTCCTCCGTCTTCCGTGATCTTAATTTTGGTGTGCTATAACCTTTCAAACTCAGGGAGCTTGATGTTGCCCAATGGAATCAAAAGTTCAAGTTTTGGGAAACGGCCATCGTTGACACCCAACGAGCTTTGATAGAAGAAGAAATGAGAAATCGGCGATCCTCCTCAAAAAATTGCCTCGCATTCTCTCTAGAAACACTTCATACGCGCTTTACACGAAAATCGATGAAGCCACGTCCAATCAGTCAGGTTATAGCACATCTCATCAAATCTAAGAAAGTTTGCCGAGCCAAGAGCCTCTCCTCTTCGTCGTCGTCATCATCGTCGTCATCGTACAGCGGCTATGTCTACAGCTCCGTGTCCTTGCTCGCGGATCAGTTGTACAAACTAGCTTTGGGGGGGGGCGATCAGAAACCACAAATACCGGACGAGGATGAGGTCCTCATTATCCCAAGCCTTATAGACGAAGTTGCCCATATCGTGCACACCCGTATGATTCAAAACGCGGAAGCTCGAGCAGACTATTTAATTCCCAGGGAACGTATTGCAAAGGAGTTTGTTTGTTTCTCAAACAGCGACTTGAACCTACTTTTCAATAGAATGCAGTCTCTTGGACTCGCGAGGGAAATTAACCCAGTAGCTGCAGCAGTATCATCTGTAAGTAGAGGCAAATGGCTAAAACTCGCCCCGTCAGCAGCGTCATCATCATCTGAGCTGCAAGTATGCGAATCCGACGGGTACATCGCAATGTTCAAAGAGGCGATTGTAGACATAGAAAAGAATATAGCTTCCGGGGAGGAAAATGTTACAAAGCTCAAAGTTGGCATTCTCAACAAGAAATCAAAGGCGGCGGCCTTATTCCTTCTGCGGAAGAGAAAACGTACTCAGAAGAGAGTAGATCAGGCGCGAAATCATCTTGAGAATCTTGAGATGCTTTACGAGTCCCTGCAAAGCACATGGACAAACACGCAGGTGATGAAGGTGCTACGGAAAGGCGGGAAAGAGCTCAAACGAGTCACGGAGACTGACGGTTTGGATCCGGACAGTATCCGTGATGATCTTGACGATTTGCGGGACCTCTGCACGACTGTTGATGAGATGGTAATTCCTTTAGCTAGTAGTAGTAGTAGTAGTAGTAGTAGTAGTAGTAACCAACAATCCAAGGAAGGAGGAAGAGAATTTTGGGTGTTAATTTGCTTCATCTTGCGTTAGCTACATCAACGTTTGTTTCTTAGTTGCTTCTCCTCCTGTTTTCTCATTCATTCTGCTTATTATCGATAACGACGCACAGTTTGAGGCAGCGCCGGCAGATGAGGAGGAAGAGAGTCAACTTCAAGCAGAACTAGAGGCCATGATGAAAGAGGATGCAATGCAAAATGTTGATAATAGCCAGAAGAATCACGACATTGCTGCTGATGCAAAAGTTAAGAAAACCGTTCAAAATGGGGCTGATGTCCTTCAAGGCAGCCGTGATGGCGCACACCGCCATGATAATGTAGAGCAGAAAGGAGCTTCGAAGCATACTCATCATAACTCCAGTGCTAAGAAGGCAATTGAGACGAAGAAAAAGAAAGCCGTCCTTACGATGTCTTAAGGAAGACTAAAACATATACATAAATCCCCAGCTTGCTAGGCATGCATCATGGCGTTGAAGAGTAACGAAATTGATTGATAGACACACGCACAATGTACAGGCGTCTGTAGTCGTGATCATGTTGTAACAAAAGCCAGCTTAGTAGCTATAGTAAATATTGTCGATTTCGATGTTGTTCGGCTAGCTCTCATGTGCTAATAGGCGGGTCATCAATGCTAGTGTATTATTATTAGCACAAATTATACAACCTAGCAGGCACACGCGCAGGACTAGGGAGGCTTAGTTGCACAATATCGTGAGCTAACTTTATTTGTTACATATAATACATGTAGACATCATGTATGATGCTACACGCGGGATTGATCGCGAGGGAGATCATGCGAGCACATGTATATGCATACTGTCGGTACGTATACGTTACAACTTACTGAAAAGTCGGAAGCACATCTATCGTACCTCAATGGTGTTAAAATGTATATGTGCATTAATTTAAATTTAAATAACATAACACTTTATATCGCCGCGCGATCATCATGAGCATGCACAATACATCTTGACATGTAGCTATGTACAAGCGTAGTGTCAATGTTTGGTCGTACGCATCGGTGGCAGAACAGTGCGCATGGCATGTAGCCTTGTTGTGTTCGCTCATAACGATCAACAGCATTATTATTTATATTTCTGAAAGGCGATCGAGCTCCGCCTTAAACGCGTAGCTGTGCGTACGTCTTCTTCCCAGCTAGCCAGCTATGCAATATAATTTGCGCCACAGCGCATTTGTGCATATGTAAATGCACTTTACACCTACGATTTAATTTACATTTTTCTTTTGTGTACGCTCCTCCAAACAAGCAAATTATTATTCTACCAATACCACTTGATCCCCTTTTTGTGTGGTATTCGTCACCGAATCACCAGAATGTGTGCTACTGCCCTGCATCGATCCCAAAAACAGCTGAAAATCCGACACCACTTGATTGAGGCCATCCTTTATCCTACTCAGGTTGACCCCGACTTGATTGCCTTGCATCTATGTCACGTAACGAAGAAAAGAAAACGGTGAGAGCTGGAATCAGTTGCTGTTGCGACGAATGAACTGAAGATAATGACAAAGTGCATGTTCATTACGCCCATAAACGCGTGTTGCATGTTTGATGAATTGATTCTTTGTGAGAAAGAGAGAGGAAAATACCGCTTGTTTTTCTTTTGCCAGTCGCATGCGCTTAAGCACCTGCCCATGGGTAGTGGTGGTGATGATAATGATGATTCGCTCATGAGAAGACCTCAAAAGACAATCAACAATTGAGAAGACGACCAGGAAGATCGATAAAAAGAAAAGCTTGCTAATCAATAATGCACTAACGCTGAGACAACACCGAACGATGATCAACTGGCTACTACTGCCCCAATTATTTACTGCGTAATTCTACTGTTGTTTGCTCCGTACCTTTTGCGAGGCTTCCAGATCCCCGGCTGCAGCATTGTACAAATCATTCTCACGATGACACCGCTCTTCCGCGTCCTCTAACATCTTCTTTGTTGCTTCAAATTCCAGAGTTCTGTATTGTGGTACCCGATCCGATTATGACAATTACTACCAAGGTCATGATAATTACTACCAAGATCAACCCCCCCCCCCCTCCCCCCGTTACTAACAAAAAGGACATCTATCTCGGTGGATGTATATATAGTGCGCAGCAAACGCTTGACTTTCCTCCGCCCAACGTGGCAATGTACCTTGCATTGAGTTCGTGCTTGGTTCGGTTTCTCAGCGCTTGTAAGTGCACGTGGGTCGCCTTCCATAAGCAGTAGCATGTATGAGGTATCATCATGATCATCATGATCATCATCATCAATATCATCGTCGTGTTTGTGGTCACAACCTGCAATTCGATGATGGTATTTTTGTCAATTTCTCTCTCGTTCTTGAGCTTTAAGATCTCCTCTTCTCGAGCCCTTCCAAAAGAGTGAGTACCGAACAAGCAATTTCGAGACATCAAGCTCAATATTAAGTGCAGCAGAGCATCTCAGATGTACCACGAGCGTATCATGTGCAAGTGCATGCTGTGTAAATATCTCTTTGTTAGTCGCCGCCGACGAAGCGTTCCCCCCCTCTCTCCCCTTCCCTCTCTCTCTCCCTCTCTCTCTTTCTTCTACTTGCTGCAATCATATAGAAACACCAGCGACTATTACTTATATATCATATGTGTGTGGGGGGGGAGGGGTCAAAGGAACAACCTCAGCTTCGATATCAAGTCTTGATTTTGTAGCTCTATCTGGAAATGGATCACAAGGGATAAGGTTGGAACGATAGCAGCAGCAAAAGCACAGAAGAAGATGTCGGAGAAGGAGGAGGAGGAGGAGGAGGAGGAGGAGGAGGAGGAGGAGACTACTGCCATATATTCACATAGTACGCGACACGCATAAACTACATATACGTGTGATACGTTTTTGCTTGTATGCGTGTGTGTTTTTAGGGTTCTTAGAGTGAGTGTGTGTGTGTGTGTGTGTGTGTGTGTGTGCGACCTCAACGATCTTGTCGGAACTAATTTCGCATAGTCTCACTCAGCAAGAGTCTGCACATTTATATTAAAAAAAGAGAGAAAGAGAGGGAGGGGGGGGGGGGGGGGGAGTAAGGGAGGCGGGGAGAGAAGAGTCAAAACGATATACATAGTAATTTTGAGTATGCAATTCTAGTATATATATATATATATATATATATATATTTATATATACATAAATTATCTTATGTATTTGTGTGTGTGTGCGCGCGCGCGTGCGAAGGCGCATGTTGACCAAATTGATGAATAATATGTTTGTATGGTTATGATGCAGTGCTGTTAGCAGCAGCAGCAGGAGTAGTAAATACCTCTGGTTCGTCGCTCTGTCAAGTGCTGATGAGAGGGATTTTGATCTAATGGAATCAATTTCACACACACACACACACACACACAACATAATCTTATTCAATCGTGTGTATACACGTGAGCATAGTATATTACATAATATATATATATATATATATATATATATATAAATATATATATAATTATACGTCCATATATGCTAATCATCAACGGTGTTGTGGTCTTCTCATTACTGTGATGACTCATGTGCATATTTCCTCCTCAACTCCCCCACTTCTGCCTGAACACGTGAAAATATAGGGAGAATGATGATGATGATGATAATGATGATGATGATGATGGCAACGACGAGGACGATGACGAAGGTATAGATGAGAGACAACGACGAAACGAGTATTCATATAGGACACACACGCACACAAATCCAGGAGATTATGAATTTCTCCTCCCTCCTTATCCCTCACGTTAGCTACATTCTAAAGTCGCTCTCTCTCTCTCTCTCTCTCTCTCTCTCTCTCTCTCTCTATCCTTCTCTTCCTCTTCGCTAACACTACCGAGAGTCTGTTTATCTGCTGCTTTGCCAATGCGACCTGCACACATCGCATTGTATTAACGATCTCTTCTTTAAATGGGAAAGCCGATCCGTTACCCCCCCCCCCTCCCCTCCCTCTTTCCACTACTACATCCTACTCCTATCCTCGAGCAGCACCTCATCCGTCTTTGCAGCACCCATTCTAAGGTCTCTTTCATACTCGATAAGATCTTGACTGCTTCTTCGCGGTGGAGAGTGTTGCTGGTAGTTGTTTCTATTAGGAGTCATTGTTCCGAGATCAACTCTGTGATTTCCATCCCCCACCCCCCTGAATTCAGAGTTTAATACATGGGTGGGGGTATTGGTAGTGGCAGGGGTTAAAGCAGCAGCCACTGCAGAAGTCACAGATGCTGGCGCTCTCCTCGCAATCTTCTTCTCCCCCCCCCGTCCTCCTTCTTCCTCAGCTGCGGTTGGTGCTGACAATGGCCGTAGCAGTATATGGAAAAGAAATAGCAGGAGAATCATCATTATCGTCATTATCCGCTTTGAAGAGAAGCAACAATGTCATGTACATAATGTATCTTTTTCTTCTTCTTCTTCTTCTTCTTCTTCTTCTTCTTCTTCTTCTCGTTTTGGCCCATCAATCCATCACCACCACGGTTGCGTCGTACTCAGTGCGTGAAATCGTTTACCAATGATGGATTCGTAGGCTAACGCCTCCTCTAGCGACATGATTGGAGGAGGAGGAGGAGGAAGAGAGAGGGGAGGGGGCGGTGCGGCCGATGAATTGATGATCTGAGGGTTATTAGTAGATTAATGTAATATCGAAAGACTAGTGA
This sequence comes from Bigelowiella natans CCMP2755, assembly GCA_000320545.1. Classification (NCBI taxonomy): domain Eukaryota; phylum Cercozoa; class Chlorarachniophyceae; genus Bigelowiella; species Bigelowiella natans. Next base: position 21,805 of record ADNK01000749.1, on the reverse strand, counting down.
TGGAACAACACAACTCTCCCCACATCATCACCACCACCACCGCCACCTGCATTTGAGCGTTGGGTAGGGATACACGATGCACGATTCGTACATAAAGTACATTAAGCACTATATATCCCCCGTAAATAGTACATTAATACGAGCTAGTCGTTGCCGTAAAAGAGGCTGCTCAGGTGCAGGGCTTGCTGCGAGAGACATTGGTAGTACGGTAGCATCTTCCCCCATACCGCCAGCATCTTCGATTCTATTATCTTTCTCCTCCTGGGTGATGATGATGATGATGATGATGATGATGATGATGAAGAGAACAAAGATGTATTAGCGCTTCTCAGCAACACCTCCAAGAGAAGAATAATGGTTACCTTCGCATGATGGTTACATTGATGATAGGATATACACACAATGACGATAGTATTAACACACTAGAGGGGGGTATTCTATAATTCAGAGCTGCTGCTGCTGCTGCTTTCGAGAAGAAGAGGAAGAAGAAAAAGAAGAAGAAGAACCTCTTTCTTAGACACGGAAGGTGTGTCAATATCCGCAAGAATCTCCTCCATTAAACGAGTCTTCAAGGCCCTGTCGGTTATTTGCCAATTGCTCATAATGTAGTACCACAAACGCGATGTTGGTTATTCTTCTAATGGCTTTTGCTTCTCCCCCTCCCCTCACCACTCACACATTTATATAATAACCCATAATACCATATGCAGATATCGTGAAAAGTCTTCTGATCATCGTCATCGCCGAACACCTGAAGGTGGTTTGTTTATGTTGTTATTATTGATGATTTTGATATATTTGTCATGATGATGATGACGATGACGATGATGAGTGTGGTTGTTGTAATGGCAGATGGATTTTCCATTTATCATAGCTGAGTAGAGTAGCAGACCTGAGAGATGTCGGTCACTTCTATGCCCTTCTCCTGCAAGCTGGAGACACATACATACCATCGTGTGAGTGTAGCGGTGTAAGAAGAGACGACGTCAGGAACACGAATGGTCCACGCACATGTTGAGAACACACTGCATCAGCTGAAGGCGTAGAAAGTGAAACCCAACTTGCTATAACAGCAATGCACACACAGGAGAAGCTGGTGCGATGTACCAGCGATAAAAACGATGATATGGTACACGTATAATGGCAGCTTGATATATCAACAACCACTGTCCACCACCCCTGCCACTATCTATTGTCACCACCATAGATTTGCTCTGATATGCTGTTATCCCACCCCCTTCCACCCTTCCCCCCTCCCCCCTTCTACGTTCAACCGTGGAATTGCCCTCTCAAATGCGCCACGCGGAACCCACGCGGAGAGCGGTGGCACTGCAACAAGATGCTTCTTTCTGCTTCCTCCAAGGCTGTTCTCTCCTTTCGATCTTGCAGCCATTGTCACAGTAAGAGCAATATTTGGGAAGACGGGGGCTAGGTTAAGGTGCTGCTGTAAGTAGAGCAGAAGCAGCCGAAAGCCCCGTCTCTGAGAAAAACGAGCATGAAATAAATGTGTTGCTTCGGCCTAACTTGGCTATGTGATGTTCATATATGGTGAATGTTCTACAAAACTGCACCGTGAGCTCTGTTCCTTTGGATATAGCGGTAGCGGCACGAAAAGCACTGGCAAACATCACATTTCTCATTTTTTACAATCTGGAAGATAATTGATCGATGCATTCAAAATGTTTTCCGAACACGCACACGCGCGCGATGTACCATTGTTGTGCGTGCGTGTGTGCGCGTGTATGTGTGTGAGCTGGGCATGGTTTGAGCGTATAATGTATTTGAGCGTATAATGTAATGCCGTTTTGACGGGTGATAACACCTGCATGCACATGTTGTATAGACGACTACAATCTACCTTGCAAGTGCTTCATCAACGTTGAAATCATTGTCGTTGTTGACCAGAAACGTATGCAATCCCTCCCGAACCATTGCTAGACTGTTTCACACGCCAAATCACAATGAGCCAGGTAACACAGCCATGCAGCAATGATTCGATGCAAGTAAACTGAGTAGAGAGAGAGAGAGGAGGAGGAATGAGAACCTGAGGCGTCCCGTGTTTTGTGTATCACATTGCCGAAACAGTTTCGCGCGAAGTGCTGAATGCGACTTGGAGGGTGAAGCAGGCAGCTTGGCTGCAACCAGCGACAGACTTCGCAGAGGGGTTACAGAGGCAGCGTCACTGGATGATGAGCGCAGAAAAGCTGAATGATGGGGGTGGGAGAGGATGGCAAGCTCGAGGATGAAGATGAAAAGGGCAAAGACAACAAATCCTGCTCCTGCTTTGCAAGCGCTCTTGGTTTGACGCTGCATCCAGCCTCTTCCTAGCTATCACCACAGTGGCATAATAATCAGAGGGTGTCTTGCGTTGGTTGCTAGTTTCCTTCGATGAACGGCCTAGGTAGTCTTCTCCCTCGTCCACATAGACGGTGATACAGCTCGGCAGGACCCACTGAGAGAGAGTGGAGCGAAGGAATGTAGAGTATTCTTCCCCTTGGCCTCCTCCTCGAGTGGTTGTTTGTTTGCTGCAACCAATCGATGAGGTTGGCGCCTAATGGTGATGATCCGAAATTAAGCGAGCTGCTTCCACGAACGACCTTTAATAATGCTCAACATGCCCTTGGTTTTTGATGAACGACAATCATATCTCGTCTCTAGATAATAAGTAAAAACACCCGAAGATAACCCATGCTTTTAGGTCTGGGATGCCAGCCGTTGGCTGTGAAATAGTTTGTGCTCATTTTCGGTGGTTCCGCTCCGTGTAATCTCTAGGCAATGTTTTCGGTAACAATTACAACAACATTTTACCCGCCAAAAGTTACTAGGATAGTTCCGGCTTGCGAAATGAAGAAGTTTGCGATCAAGCAACTTCTGTCATAGGGTCACTATACTCGTGAGGATTATGTGGATATTATCTCGATATATTTTTACCCAGATCTTCCTCACAGAAAACAACAGATCGGAGCGCGAATCCACACACCGGTTACGTGCCAGCAGCCATCCGGAGAGCGGATGACAGCTTCGCATGGTTTGGGTGCGAACAGGGCCCGAAGTTGTTTCGGAGGGTGGGGGTTGGTGTGGACCCTCACTGTCCTTCATCTTCTACTCCTTAAGGGGTGGCTCGGAAGAGGCAGTAGCAGGATGATACCTGTCGCTCAATCCATGGTTATGAGACGTATAAAGCCCTTACTTATGAGATCGAAGCTCGGTCACTTGGGGAGAAGACGCTGCACAGATCGTGTGACGAAGGTTGCATCCAAGAGGCGAAAGCGCTACGAGGTTTGTTGGAAAACCAAAAACACTGCTCACAAACCGTTATCTTCCCCCACTCTCTGGAGAGCTGGAACGTAATGTGTGTGTGTGTGTGTGTGTGTGTGTGTGTGTGTGTTTAGGGATACCAAAAAACCATGCACCTTGATGGAATTACGGATGAGATGGATAGCTATGCATGGGACAGCGTCGGCCCGGACAATAGCCTGATAGACGTCAACGATGACATACATTACAACGCCTCGTACATGACGAATCGGTGAGAAGACAACAACAACAACAACCAGTCGAAAATACTAAGCTACTACTCAAGTTTCACAATACTACACGCTCCAATTCCTTTTAGAAACACACACACACACACACACACACACACACACACAAATAGAGAGAGAGAGAGAGAGAGAGAGAGAGAGAGAGAGAGCATCATGGTGATATACCTGAGGATCACGCACACAAACCTAGCTTTCCTTGTGAAATGATCTTGACTGCATTCTTCATCATCACTTTAAGTGTAAGAAGGGTGTATAATTATTTTTTACCATAAAAGGACAACGGGAGGCTTCCAAATCATGGATGATGAGCAGGAGGAGCGATTCGTACGATATCTTCTCTCTCTCTCTCTCTCTCTCTCTCTCTCTCTCTCTCTCTCTCTCCTCTCTCCTCTCTCTTTCTCTTCTCTAAGTCTTCTTTTGCACACGAAAACCACTTAACTGATACACAGGGAAGAAAAGAAACAAGAGAGAGAGAGAGAGAGAGAGAGAGAGAGAGAGCAAGAGAAAGAGCGACACATTCCCTATTGTTTTGAAACAAAGACTTGACAATTTCCTTACATATTTTCTCCAAAGTCACAATAATACAGCATGAAGGTGTCGTAGCAGCCCTCATTCATGTGATTCTTCTCACCTATTAGTCCACCGAGCTCGACTATTTCGAGAACCAGTTCTTAATCGATATGTCACGCTCACACAAGGTAATAAATTGAGTGTGAGAGGGTGGAGATTGGATTCATACTAACAACAGTGACGATGATTGATGCTGCGGCAATATTCTGAATATCAACACAAATATTATATCTTGATGAAAATCCACAACATGTCTCCTCGATGTGCAGGTGGGAAAGAGTGTGACATTAGAGAGACGGCTAAATCACAGGTATTAGACTGTTCATATTGTGGAATTACCGTTCTTGTATCAATCATCATCCGCTTGTTCTCCAACTATTATTCAGCTATTTGACCGAAGAACGAGGTCGTGAGCTGTTCGATGAGTACTTGCTGATGAACCTGCCTGAACCGAGAGGGCCATCTGATGAAGGTCACCAGTTCTTAGCAGCCCATCTGTGTGTTGGGTGGATATTGTCGCTATGATGATGGTGGTGGTGGTGGTGATGATGATGATGATGATGATAATAATCCCAGATCATCATCACTACTATCATTATCATCCTCCTCCTCTTTTTCAATTATCCAGCTGTTTCCGTGTCTCACCGCCGCATTCGCTTCCCCTCCTCCTTCTCCTCGTTCTTTTTTCTGAACAGTCGACTTCTGGGAGTATGGAGAGGAGTACCACACGACATCAACCAAAACAAAGGGGTTGTTTTACCACTGTCACCTAGTAGTAGTAGTAGTAGTTGTTGTTGTTGTTGTTGTTGTTGTTGTTTTCGTTCTTCTTGTGGCAGTTTCTTACTACTAGTAGTTGTAGTGGCAATAATAGCAGCATCAGCGGAAATGGAGTCCCATCTCTCTTCTGATTGCTTCATCCATCATATATGCATGGCATGCACGCCTCTTCTCCTTTGACGATGACACTAATTTGTTGTTTTGCCGATGTGAATGATATGGCCCTTTTCCTCCCTAGTGATTATGCGAAGAGGTATTTTGACAGCCTGGGGAGGATTCTGGAGGTGTTTACCAAGCCTCCTTACAGGTGGTTGCGCTGCTGCTGCTGTGCTCTCAGAAATTCCAACTATATATTCTTTGTTGATAATGTGTGCAGGAATGTTGTCGGGATATATCCCCTCCCCCCCCCCCCTCTTTTTTTTCTCCTCCCATTATTTCCAAGAAACGCATCCCACATCCATGATCTACTCGCTGTTTTGTTGTTGTTGTTGCTGCTGCTACTGCTGCAGAATTGTAGCACTCTGCTGTTGGCGTCCATGATGTGCTAGTGTGATTGTGCTTCTGATGTGGGTTTTATGGTCATAGTTCCAAAGTTGCTAGGGCCGTGAAAGATCTCGTTCAAGAGGCGCAAGTAAGATGATGACTAGTTATCGAATTTGCACACTACACACACACACATGCATGCATATGCACGATTGTGCATCTATGATTTTGTTGCTTGGTCTCGATGATCGTCATCACCACCACCACCATCACCATCACCACCATCACCACCACAAATCAGCACCTGTCCTTACACTACCAGAATAAATATAGCTGCTGGTGGTGGTGGTGCAACGTCTTTACCCTAATTTTAACCCTTCTCCTCTAGATTGCTTTATCGTCATCAACATCGTCGTCATCATCTATATTGGACCGACCGTTCAGCCCCCTGGTGCGTGTTTGTGTAGATGCACGCGTACGTGCGTGTGATTGCGTGTCCTCTCTTTCTCCTCTCTCTCTCTCTCTCTCTCTCTCTCTCTCTCTGTGTGTGTGTGTGCGCGCGCGCGCGCTTTCATCGTCCTTTGACCATTCTCTCTTTTCCTACTTTCTAGCGATTTGATACTTGCTAACACCAGCCGATATCACTTTCAATGATGATGATGGTGATGATGATGATGATGATGATGATGGAGCAGGCAACCATAGCTTTTGTTTGTTTTGAAGATTCAGTAGTAAACCCTCGTGTTGGTGGCCAATCACCGTATAAGAATCTCTGTTGATGTGCGTTGTGTTGTGTTGTTCAGTGGTATTACTGGTCCCTTCCTTCTCCTTAACAACGCTGCCTTTCTTTCTTATTGATTTTATGAACCCCTCCTCCTCCTCCTCCTCCTTCTTCTTCTTCTTCTTCTTCTCCTCCCATCGCTCAGAAGGGCAGTAGAGGCAAGCAGTGGAATCAGTACCTCGACTTACAAGATCACAGACGCAGAACTTGGAAGGTTTGCTGTAACAAGCACTCAGCTGACCTCAAACCCACATCTCCCACTTGTCGTAGTTCTTCTTCGCTTGTTGTGCAAGCGGTGTATGATGCAATCGTGCGTGCTCAAGTGAGCGTGTGTATATGCGCTTGAAGCGAGAGAATAGAGGCCTCCCTGCCTCCGTTCCCCCCCCACCCCCTCTCCTCCTCCTCCTCCTCTTCTTCCTCCCCTGATTGACACGTATCGTAGAGCTCCTCGCTGCTGCGGGTGCTATGCTGCTAGTGAGTGCGTGAGTCACAGGGATTTGGTTGTTTTCCTAACGTTAATCCTGCTTATTGTTATTATTATTGCTACTACTACTCCTACAACGCACACAGAGGGGAAGCATCTTCTTCACAGAGCACTACGTGTACCAACGGCTGCTTCAAATCCTTGAAGATCACGACGGCATCGAAGCCTCTCAGGTTATTTGCTGCTCATGATGATGATGGATGATGATTGATAACATGCATGCTCAGAATGATGATGGATGATCGATGCATGCATGCTGCTGCTACTGCTGCTACTACCCTCCACCACCATTACAACTGTACTATCGAATGTTGCGCTTTCACGTGCACGAGTGTCGTTTTAACCCCGTCCTTCACACTCCTCCTTCAGCATGACGGATATGCAGAGCAGAAGAACGAGCTATTGGTAGGCGCTGCGGACGTGGTTGAGGACAACATTGAAGACGCCTTCTTCTCCTTCTCACCTTCCTCCTTGGCCTTTGAGGATGATGTGGATCTTGATGACGGCAGGGGTGACGCTGAGGCTGCGGGTGAGATCGAAGAAAAGATTGCTCAGGAAGGATGGATCCCCCCCCAGCTGCTGCGGCTGTGTGCTACAGCTGGAAGAGTTGACCTGCTGCACAGAGAGCTGTATGGAAGGAATATGGTGCTTTCAACGATGGATGCGCGTGAGCGTGTTGCGTTGTACAACAGAGAGAAAGTACGTGTTTGTTCCAATCCTTAGTAGTAGTAGTTGTAGTAGTTGTAGTAGTAGTAGTCGGTATTGTTGGGTTTTTGTTATGCTGCCTTATTATGTTACAATATCCTTGGATTTTGGACTTTCTTTCTCTGCTATGTATCTACACACACACAAACACACACAAACACACACACACACACACACACGCACACAATACCACCAGCAATATTCGCTGCCACCACTCAACCCCCCCCCCCCCCCCCTGCTGCAACCATCGTCAATCAATTAGTTTGAAGAGGATAAGAAGAAATTTGAGGAGGACCAAGAGCGCAGACGCCGGGAGAAAAGCGAGCAGGATCGTGAACGGGTATTATTATTATTATTATTAGTAGTAGTAGTAGTAGTAGTAGGTGTAGTACAGAGGAAGGAGACGTTGCTACTGCTGCTGCAGGTGGTAGTAGGCTGGGGAGAATAGTTACGATTTGAAAAGAAGCGAGGTGTAAGTTCCTTCCTATGTATCCCTGCTATTTTTCTTCTGGTTCTTCTCTCGTATCAGGTGGAGAGCACAGGGAGAAATTTTTCAATATACGATATAAACCCAATGGACGAAGACGAGGAGAAGACGGTGGGATAGGGAACAACGATGGTGGTGGTGGTGGTGGTGGTGATGGTGATGGTGATGGTGTGGTGGTGGGTGGTGGGGGGTGGAAAGAGACAACCAAAAAAACAGTAATAAGAAATCTGACATACATTTCTGTGATGCAAAAAGCAAATTAGCATAGATTTTCTGATGGTGTTAGAGATAACTCTGCCTCCTCTTCTCCATGGCTGTGTTTCAGTTCGAGGATTATATCGTGAAAAACCCAAAGACCGAGGTAAAGTGAGATATAATAATGCTGGATAATGAATGTGTGGGGAGGAAGGCGAGGGGAGGAGGGGTAGATGCGAACGGCTATCACCCAGTTTGTGACATAGGATTTATAGATATTATGGTCTACAATAAGCGCACATCGTGCAATTTGATTTGTTCCGGGGTGTGAATATATGTATATGTATGTATGTATATATATATATATATATATATATATATATATATCCATCTCACCCCGTATCTGCTGCATAGCTGCCTACCTGCTGTTTGTGTGTGCTGCTAACATTGGTACGTGCTCACCCTCCTCCTCATCGTTGTCGTTGTCATCAAAACAACAGAACCGCACATCTGTAGATCCAGAGACTTTTGAAGAGGCTGACACATATTTCTCCTATGTGAGGAGAGAAGATGACAAAGTATACATCGCGGATAATGCCCCTGCCGAAATCTACGGAGTAAGTAGAACGTGTCACGACGCATCCAACCCCCCTCCCCCCCCCACCTACTTCTAAGTGGGGTAGCGTGATTTGTCACAATCCACATAGCAACAGCAGGATATCACCTTTTTATTGTTGTTCTGTGCTACTGCAAATAATGTTATTATTATTATTATTATTATTATTATTATTATTCAGATCCCCGATTACCAGCATGGAACAGAGAAACCATCGATCTTTTTAAGGTGAGGGGGGGGGGTTGATTGACTGCAGTGATGATGCAGAATCTTGTTGTATCACACGAATTCAACGTATTTGCGGTACCCCCCCCCCCCCCCCCTCTCTCTCTCTCTCTTTCTCTTTCTCCGCGCGCGCGTGTGTGTGTGTGTGTGTGTGAGTGAGAGAGAGAGAGAGAGATCTGTGATTCGCATATAATGTATCGAGCTGCTTTCTCATTCATCCATTGATTCACCACTACGCGCGCACAGAGACGACTCTGATCTGGGAGCTGAGCGTCTGTCACGATCAAACTCTCTTCTGCTACTAGCTGGAAATGCTGGTATTGAAGTGACGATGGACCTTCTCCTCGTAGACACATTCCTTAGAGGTAAGTGAGGAAGTAAGAAACGACATCATATATCAAATTCTTGCTCACTCGTACATCGTATTCTCTTACCCTTCCTCTACCTTCTCTCCTCCTCCTCCTTCTCCTCCTCTCTCTCTCTCTCTCTCTCCTCCTTCGCTTCCATTTTCATGTTTATTATCATCGTCGTCGTCGTTGTCGTATAATATCCAAATGATGCATTTATAGGAAACGATAATCGCCGTGTCACCATGCATCTTTCACCTGCAAACATGGTAGGAAGAAAAAAGAGGGGACCATAAATAGAGGGGGGGGGGGGAGGGGCGTGTCACTTGGATTATCATTGTGTAGATTTGTTTATTTTGTTCAGAAATTTAAAAACAAATGAGATATTCAAACTGAAAATTGGACATGTGAAGATATTACTTTTGTTGTTGGCCAATCCGTCATTATTTCCCTCCGCCCCTCGCCTCTTTCACTCTTCGAAGCACCCATCGTACGCAACTGAGGAGGACGTTCTGCAAGCGATCGAGTTCATGGAGAAAATGTATGAGCAAGATGGAAACGTGGAGGAAAGCAGTAGTCGCTTATATGGTGCGTGTATGCGTATGTATGTGTGTGTGTATGTTTGATCTCGATCATCTTTTATGTGTCTATTTTTATTATGTAAATATATGCATATGTGATACCTATTCCTCCTCCTCTCTATCTCTCTCTCTTTCTCTTTCCATCAGCTCAAAATGCTGCAAGGAGGCTAAAGAAGGCCCTCAAGACTTCTCGATTGGAGATTATGGTAATGATAATACATGAATGGTGTGAAGCAAAAATCTTTCAATTCTGTCGGTGTGCATTGAAATGATACGGTTATTTATTACCATCATCGTAGTAATGCCATCGTTCTTATTCGTGCGCTGCTGCTGTCGGTGTTGCTTCCTGTGTTTGTCCCACAACCAGACGCCTTCTTTCTACCAAACGCCGCTCCCGTTCTGGGCAGCGCCGAAGTCTTTCACAGAGCATATAGGGTGATTACGATAAATGATGACGTTGAGATCGATCGTATTTAGAAGGAGGAAGGAAAGGATGCGGAGAGCTATTATCGTTTTTTGTTTAGTTTTGCGATCCGTGCTACTACTACTACTACTACTACTACTACTACTCGAGCATAATCTAGGCTTACTCTACTATCATACTTGCATCATGTGCATGCCTGGTCAAATCATGCCGCTGTACAAATGAAACATCCAAGATCATCGTTGGGGACTCCCTTCTTTTCCCATCATCGTTATCAACCCGTCAACTTCATGCTTAGATTTGTTGTTGTTGTTATTTGTGGTTTTTGCGCAATAATAGACACTTCGACGTGATGATCCTAAAAGCTGACCGCCATTATAGACGACTCACCGGAGGTATATCACATCATGGTGTTGGCAGCATTTATGTAACGTGCACACACACACACACGCACACACACACACACCCACACATGCGAGCACGTGCACACGTATTATATTACATTAATTCCGATTTATATAATGGTATCATCGTTGCATCGTTCGGTTCATATCTATATGACAGATCTTGAGCACTCTGCTTTCACACCATTTACTCGGTTGTTGGGTAATGTGCTTCCGCCATCTACGGATATCCTAGCTCTCAGGCCACTGAATTTCCCAGGTATTTCTTGATTACACTATCACGCTCTTGAAATCTACAAAATGGCACTTCTATCGTGAGTGTTTGCTTCTGCATGCTTTCACCTATCTGCCCCACCGACATCTCCGCTGCTATGTATTTTGGAATAATAATTTAAATCAGGAACTTGCATTGGACTGCCTTTACGGAGCGTATCGAAGGCTCGAAAACGATTCTCGGTACAAATCTAGCAATGGGTGATAGCGGGTTGGATGATGCATTGACTTCTCATGCTCTATTGAGAGGCATTTTGCGAGCAAGTCCATGGCACGTTCCCCCGAATTATAAGTGCTGCTTTGTGCTTGCTTCAACTTACTTTTTATAATATCAGGCTTCGTGGGACACAACGGGGATTCTAAGCGTATCGGAGCTCATAAATGTTGATGAACCGGAGAAATTTTTCTTGTGATGACTTGGATAATATCTAGATATGCATTCCGCTGCACAACCAAGTTACATAGGTTATTGCGCTGATCATGAAGAATTCTATAACTCTTGAAGTAAAGAACGATAGCGAATCGCGACATCATGTCCATCGTAACTCTCAATCACACGCGCATTTATTAAGCTGTGGAGTCGCCGGCCTCCGGTTCGCGGCACGTAGCCTCGCCGCTCCTTTACACTCTTACATTTGTAGATGTTTAGATATGAATATGCACTTCGTCTTCATCGAGTACATATTTACGTATCATATGGGTGCTTTGCCGCTGCAGAACGCTATGTATACCCTATTTCTAAATGCTTACGTCGGTAGCTCATAATGTGCAGCGTTTGAGGTACGTACGCAAATGCATGAAGTGAATGACCCGCTGCGTAGTGATCTATAGGAAGTTTATATAATGTTTTGACTTCATTTGATTTGCACATGCCAGAACATACACATTTTGCCCGTCATTATTATGCGCGGACTCCCTGTGCTGGAACATCCATCTATGTAATCGCAGCGGCATCACTGCCCCTGGTACAGCCGGCCTGGGGGCTGCGTATGAAATTTGTGATCTTGCCGAAACCTGGAGAGCGACAGATCTGCGTGTGACCTGTCAGAGCATCACGCATAGGATAGCAGAACCTGATGATATGCATGTAAGTCCATAAGCATCAGTTGTTTACAGTGGAAGCGACAACCTTGGAATTCTAGAGTCGAGGAAGTGGTATAGGTCGGCCCAAAAAAGGTTCGGCCTTCCCCCCCTACTCCTGCTGGTGTTGCTTCTTGTTAATGCGGCGTTACAAAGTGCAGGCCGGATAAGACGACGCAAATAATTACTCCTGTATGTTCAATAAACAAAAGCGCGCACAAACACACACACACACACACACACACACACACACATATATATATATATATATATATATATATATATTTCATATTCTGTATCTCCGACGATATCACATAAGTTGGTGTTGTTGTTGTTGTTGTAGTTATTGATTGAATGATTGATTGATTGATTGTTGCTTAAGTTTAGAGTAGGTAGTTGCTAGGATAATAATACCGTGCAAGAGTGAATATCTGGACATCCTCTCCCGTCAACTAACAATAGAGGAAGAAGAAGAAGAAGAAAAAGAAGAAGAAAATGATTATAACGATAATGTCAATATATTCAAACAGTATCTAGGTCAGTGACGACGGTGGGGGTGTGATGAAGGAGAGAAGTCAAAACTGCTATCAAACCTCGAGCATGAGCATGATCATCATCATCATCATCATCATCAATCATAATTATAACTGCCATTACTGGATCTACGTCGTAGATCTCGGGCCTGTGCACAAACCCCAGCTTCTGAGCTAGACGAATGCTAACAGATATGAGTGATGTGTCATGGATGCTGCTGATAACAAATGGTTCATCGACGACTCATGTAGCGCGCACGCACGCGGGGGTGTTTTGTGTTAGTGCCTTTGTAGTCTGCAGCATTCTCTCTACCTCCTCGTCCTCTCCCCCCCCTTCTCTCTTTCTCTGACGGCGTTTGTCTGTGCGTATGTGACTGTGTTTGGTTCAAGAAATGATCCAATCAAACCTCGCAATGTTCCGCGGGGAGCAAGTTATATCCAACAAGTGAAGGTTCAATTTCTTACCATGGCCACAAGATGAGGAAGTATTACTACTCATCATCCGCAATAACTGATGCAATTACTATGATTCTACTATCACTGCATGTAATATTCGTTTTGAGAACCACGCATACGTTCACAAGCCAACGCACTTCTACAACCTCCTACCTCGAAGCAATAGGAGCAAAACTCGCGGACGCATGCGGTCTAAAGGATACGTCAGCCATTGCATTTGAGCACCATGATGTTTAAGATGTAAGGGGAGGGAAAGGCAGGGAAAGGCAAATGCAAAGGAATTGACATCTATATATACTGCTACTCCACGGTCATGGCAACGTACACAGCAAACCTCAACTATTCTCATCTCCCACTACATTGACATCGAAATCATCATCATCATGAACAACAACAACAACAACAACGCAGCATAGCACGCACCATGAAGCCCCTTCGCTGCACGTTTCTGTCAATCCAGTAGCCTGCATAAATAGCATATATACCTGTTGGATATGGCCTCTCCTGCAGGTCACATGAAGTATGATTCAATTAATGTAGAGGCTGCTACCAATATAACCCGTAGATCGATTGCGATCGATTGCCTAACAAACATCAAGGCTATTATCCGAGAGCATAAGAATAGTTTATGGGAAGAATATATATGCGGTAGCATTAGCAACACCTGCAAGCTTATTTCCCCTGATATGCTTCCATTAAGCAAGATGACAGCAAGCCTGATGGTAATTTCGAATAACATATATTAAATCGAGTAACAGCTGCATGGTATAGACAGCTACAGGTGTGTTGAATCTCAGGATACTGTTCTTTCTTCTTAATTGCGTGTTAACTACATTTTTTTCCCCGTTGCTGTGGCCTCTTGGAGGTCTTCATCCAGCCATTTTTGACGCATCTGTGTGTCGTGAAAGGACAGGTTTATCGTTAGATAGCTCATCCTTCGCCTCTTCTTTGGCCCCTACTTGATTGACAATTCTGTCCGTGTGCTCCCTCACCCCCGTGCACGCAACCCCACCGCATGCCGCCCTATTTTTTTCAGTATATCATATTAGCAACTATAACATGCTAATAATACCCTTCTACTCGATGCAGGCTCATAGGATATCTTCCGCAGCACCTCCGCGTTTGCTTTCTCTAGCCTACACGAAACGAGAAACGTTGAATTATAACCTAATGCAAATCAACCACCCCTCGGAGGGCTACACACTCCATTCACGCACATAAATAATGCTGAAGCATCCCGAGTTGCCATGGAGCGAATAGTGATATCCGAGTAATCTAAAGTAGAACCGTGAGCATTCTGATTCTGCCAATGCAGGTCGGCGCAAGATTCTTAAGAAAATACTACAACCATGTCGAAACGACGCTAGAACAGCAGAGGATGAGTAGGAGGTAGATGCACAATTCACAGAGAATCGGGTTTGCAAGGTCACCAGCCAGAATAATTCCCATAAAGCGCCTCTGGGGATAATCATCACACACTCCGTCCCATCGCCTCCCAAGAGTCCAGGTCCTTCGCAGGTTGATTTTGGTCCTTGCGACAACAAAAACTGGCTGACGCATCCCCAAAATATCCTGCTGTTCGTCAAATCCAATGCGTTTTTTGGATTTTTTTTTTCCTGGAGCACTCACCACCACCACAACGTGTCCATTGTTCATGTGGGATTCTGACACTACAATGGACATTTTGATGTCGCAGTACTGAAATATCCTGTAATTGATCCTGCAACTGGGCGCTTTCGCACATTATTAAGAGTGGGCCTGAACCCCCACACCGCCACCCCGCATCTCTAATTTCCGGATGTTGATGTCGAGGCGACGAGGCGATGTGTTTTACCCGCTATCCCCCGGACCAGAAGATCAGGATCGTCTGCACGACCATCGGCATCATACCGCGGCTATACAGATGAAAAACTGCAGGACAAATATGATCTTAGTGTGCTCTCTCCTCGCCGCGATTTTACTTCTGTCAGCTAATCATTGCGTGCCATGCAGCAAATTGGGAAGGTTCAGCAGCTTAAAATCTAGTGGATACAAGTATAGCTCCATTAAGAGAACATCTGCAGGGAGACTATCCTCGGTGAGAAGTCCAACATTCTCATCACCTCCCTTCTTGTCAACGCGTAGAACAACGGCATCTGCTGCGAAGTCCCCAGGTATTGGATTTACGGGGACACGGAAGTGGAGGAGAAGGAGAGAGCTAGATACAAAGTGTTACGGAAGCAAACCGCTGGGCTACCATCCTGTGGCAGATGAAGAAGAGGTTGCTCACCTCACCGATTACTTGAAGCACATTAACGGTGTCGACTCCCCGCTAGTTGCACGGCCAGGATTCGAAGCTGATATTATGGAACGCGATGAAAAAGTTCTTGTAGACGTTGCCTTCTGCAAGGGCGAATTATGCGAGGACGATGCGCGGACCTTCCTCAGAGCCGGCCCCCGCGAGAAGATATTCTTCAAGCCAGAGGAGGTAAAAGCAGGGATTGTGACGTGCGGTGGGCTATGCCCTGGGCTGAACTCAGTGGTGAGAGAAGTCACCAACTCGCTGTGGGAGAACTATGGAGTACGTGACATTACCGGTTTCCGTTATGGACTGCGAGGCTTGAGGGCGGATCTCTCCCCTTCCCTCGAGAAGCACAAGAACGACTTCTGCATGGAGCTTAATCCCAAAACAGTGGCTGGAATCCACCAGATGGGAGGCACCATCCTTGGCACAGGAAGAGGCTACTACGATCGTGATGGGATCTTGGCCACTGCAAAGGCATTAGGGATTAACATGCTCTTCATAGTTGGCGGTGACGGGACGCATGCAGCAGCCAATGCCATTTATGAGAGTGCTAGGGATGAAGGCCTCAAGATGAGCGTGGTAGCCATACCCAAGACAATCGACAACGACATCAACATCATTGATCGGTCTTTCGGCTTCGAAACCTCCATTGAAGAGGCGCAGCGCGCTATAGAGAGCGCTAAAGTGGAAGCGAAGGCGTCGATCAACGGCATTGGCATCGTGAGGCTGATGGGACGACACAGCGGTGCAATCACCCTTATGGCATCGCTCGCTTCGAACGACGTCGACATTGCGCTAATCCCTGAAATTGAATTCAGCGAAGAAAAATTTCTGGAGCATCTCCTCAAGGTACTTCAAAAGAAGCAGCACGCCGTGATCGTGGCCGCGGAGGGCATGGCCGAGGTTGCGCTGAAAGAGCTCCAGCAGAAGGCTATGGGTGGGGAGCAGTTGGCAAAGGGTGGGGCTACACAACCCATCAGTGGCGACATCGGCCAGCACCTTAGGGCCAAGATCAAAGCTTGCCTCTCGGAACGCAATATGGACCACCGTCTGGTGAACATTGACCCGACCTACATGATTCGTTCCATTCCTGCCAACGCCGGCGACAGGGTGTATTGCGCTGTCCTGGCTCAGCAGGCTGTCCATGGCGCCATGGCCGGATTTACCGGCTTTAGCGCCGGTATGGTCAGTACAAATTACGTGTACATTCCCATATTGGAAGTTATCAAGGCGGGGCCGAGAAAGGTCGATCCCAACGGTCAGATGTGGTACCGCCTAATCACTTCAACTCAACAGCCAGCAAGCTTTAAGGCGGATCTTGATGATGCGGAGGGCAGTAGCGGCAGCGTCGACGCTGCTGAGCCTTCATCTCCAAAGAAAGGCAAAGAAGAGGAGCATGTTGCAAGTAAGACTGCCACATCTACTGGTGAGGCAGCTCAATAGCTTCTGCTACTTAGAGGTTGTCTTCATTGCAGACGAAGTCGCAGCGGAGATAATTCGAAACATAATGCGGGGTATTTATTTTGCATGGAGCCACGGGAAGTAGAACAGATAATAATAGATCGATACTGGGTAGCGAAAATAAAAAAATATTAAGAAAAGGTATGGCATGAAAATTATATCCAAAAAATGGTATAGAGGGACGATGATACTAGTCCAATATGGAAAGAAAGATAAAGCGTACACAAAATAGATATTTATACAGCTATAAGCGGTGAAGGCTTGATACCGCCGTCCGCACAATAGAAACTATCAGTAGAGTATATCAAGTGCCTCTCAGAGTCTTATTCGCTATTTTCACAGTATACAACAGAACACAACGTCACAATGCGAGTGCACCATATTAGCCATGCGTTTTGTCATGTGTATTATGTATGGAGCAATTTGTGTGCCCAAGAAGTAAAAAAGTATAAACTATCAACATTATCACCTTGTCTCGAGCATTAACATACGCCTTCATGCATTCATTGATTATTGCATATGTACGTGTATATTATGCATGTGTATTGTATTTGCTGTAATGCTACGGACGACATATGCAGCACTGCCAGAACAAGCACAGTGCTATGATTCCAATGATTTTTCATTGGATCCAATGAAAAATAGTGTATGATTGCCGGGTACATCTGCTGTTTCGCTAAACAACAGCCGAACGCGCCCACAGATACGCTATCAGACAACTGCTGACTAAACGGCAATGACTCAACACATACTGGCTGCGTTGTACGTCAATGAGCCATTAGTAGACTAGACTAGTGTGCCGCCAGTGCAGCGATAAGACAATTGTCTAGATTGTTCGTACTGTGTTCTGACGTTTGCAACTCTACTGGTCTGTTTGGATGCTCCTATATTTTGGGTTTCAATGACATACATTGAGCCATAATAGCTGTGAAAAACATTGATTGAAATTGAGCTTCCGTTCAGCAGAGGCGGTGTTTTGCATCGATTCACAAACGCGGACAAGTACCATACAGCCACATCGAACTCATACGTAAATACATTTATCTGGTCACTGTTGTTGCTTAAACAATATAATATAGTTTTTGGTAACTTCAAGTTCATTTTGCAAGTGCATCTTTCACAGATTTCCCGCATTGCAATAATTTCACTTGCATTCTTTTTGTTGATCAATCTGTGCTCCAGATAGCAATGTTTTCATCCAAACATCCTCAGGAACATTCTTTGCCCATTCAGGTGCTGGAAGATCGAGCTCACCCATTATGCTCTGGATCTTACTGGCTTTATCATTGCTGAATATCTGTGCAGTGGCATCAGCAGCATCATTATTATTGGTTTCTTTTGTTTCCAATGTTCCAGCTTGATTTCCCTCTAATTCGGCTCCTTCATCTCCGTTTTCGCCATCCATATTTCCTTGCAATTGTGCATATCCAGTGTCAGGGTATGCATCTTCGTCATCGTTGTTACTGTCGTCGTCACTATCAGGAAATTGGGAACTCAACATGCCATATCCTTGTGCGCGTGCATCTACATCTTCGACTGAGTCATTCCGGCTGGCAATTTGTGTTTGGTCGCTACTCTTCGAATCTATTGTTTTCGGTGCTATTATTTTTGTCTCATTTTGCCCCTCCGTCTGCTGCTGCTGCTGTTGTTGTTGCTGCTGCTGCTCTGTGGAAGGAGCCGACGAGGAATTGTCTTTTGGTTGAACCCTCGCGTTTACGCATTCGAGGTATTCACGATTTAAGCTATTTAATTTCTCCTCCCATATTCCTGCTATAACCTTATTACGTGGGTCTTCTAGTCCTTCTGCTAAATTTAATTCAGCATCATACACTCATCTTAGGGCCTTGAATGATTCCGAACACAATTCGTCTCACCGTTCAAAAGCTCGTTTCGGACATAGGCTGCAACCTTTTTCTCGTGCTCTTTGATTTGGACCTGTGACGAGAGGGCAAACAGTATAAACGAACTGCATGCATCTTTTTCTGGTCGCCGCCTCTAACCTACGACTACCTCGACGTTCTGTTCCGAGGGTTGTGCAGCCATTTCCTGAATGCTCGATTCTGGTCGGTCGGTGATGACGTAGAGGAGATTTTATCCTTGTCGCAGTCCTAATATCGTCGGTGTTTCATATAAGAAACAATAGATAGTGACTTGTCGCATCCCTGGAATCGAAGGTGTTTTCGTGTGTTCCCGTGGGAGCATGTTAAACATCCGGAATTTGGAGGAAGGACCAGATCGGGAAAAAACCCGGAAATAACCTATGGAAGCGTGAACTAATGACATCCGATTTAACAAAATATTGTGCTACTTCTTCTCATGTAAAGAATTAAGAAGAAATTAATACGGAGAATATCTTGATTGAGATTCCAGATCAGGATCATCAACAACCAAATCTCAGCCAATCCTCAAATCGTGGCGAACGCCAAAGCTACTGTGCTTGCGAACCCTTCTCCCTCTCTCTCCCCGACTATCTTTCTCTACTGTGATCCAGGGAACAACGCATCCTCATGATGCTCAAAGTTGCCCCTCTTCTCCTCTTCACAGCTGCACTCGATCCGGTCCTCGCTGGGCAAACAGAACGCGAGAAGTGCGAGGAGAGATCGGTATCATTACACGCAATTTTCCTTTGGCGCTTCCGCATTAAGTTGTAGCGAAATATGACTTTGAGTAAGAAGGCATGCGGCGAACTCTATTAAGCATCCTCCATCTTATGCGAACGAACGACTTACGCTTCGTTTTGCTTCCTCAGTGCGGGCAGTTAATGAAAAAGTGCAAAGCAGATCGAGTCTGTCAATCATTTGAGCGATGCCAGAGGGTCAATATATAGCCTTTCTCTTCAATCCCCCTCCTAGCCTTTGCCTTGGTAATAGCCTTGTATTTCTTATCTACAAATAATCAGGAATGCCCCCTTGACAGCGCTGGCTGTTTGGCAAGATGTGCTCTCGGCAATGGCATTCTCCCTAGTAAGTACTATGTCATAAGCAGCGTTAATAGTAGCAGTGGCAGTGGCAGTAATCATAGTAGTAGTAGTAGTAGTAGTTGTTGTTGTTGGTGGTGGTGGTGGTGAAACGAGGAATAAGATTCTACTCGAATGATCAATATCTGAATACGGACCATGAATTTTGCAGGTTTAAGAGCCATACATATCATGGGATATATAAGGAGCTGTGCTGCAAAGTAAGAAAATTTTGCGTATTTCACAATGCATTATCTCTGTTGCTTAAGTTAAAATCTGTCTCTAAATAAAGGTATTGCAGCCACACTTTTCCCGATCCGAAGAAGTGTACAAGTAAGCTCCTGTTTCAATCATCTGTGTTGGTCATCAAAAGTGAAATGGTTTGTAATCTTTACACAGATCACGACATCGAGGGTTTACTAAAGGTGGCGCATTTTTCTACGAAAAGGCGTTGTTATTACTCTTATACCGACCGTGCATGATTGACCGATGCTGTACGCTTCTTTATGGCCAGGTTGCAACTGATTGCCAGGGTACCCACTACGACGCATGCTCGGATACGGTAATAGGCGATGACCCTCTTTCCTCTTCGCGCCATCGTCATATTCGGAAAGACAGAACGTGATTTAAACTACCTATTGCTGTAAAAACTACTACAGTGCGCCAGAGGAATAGGCAAGAATGGGACGCAGGAGAGCTGGTTCCACTGTCAACATGTAGGAGCCCGAAGATTGAATATAACAAAATATATCTTGTAACTCATGATAATCCGTATCATTCTGTTTATCAAAATCCCTTCCCAACATTACCGCTCTTTAGTCGAGAGAGTTCCGCAGTAAGTATAAAGATGAAGCTTTGATTCTTGCAGTGGCTGTGCGGTCCTGCCAAAGGTAAAGTGTGCACGAAATGCTTTACTCGATCAGCGTCTGACTAAAATAAGATTACTAACTTGCTTGCAATGAATGACTTCTGTGGCTGCAAACATGCGTACATGATTAGATTCGTCACACCGGGTTGCTCCGATTACTTGAAATGGAAAGACCCGGATGGGGACACGTGCATCAGTTATGTCAAAAAGGTATGGCGCTAGCAGTAGTGTTGTGATATATTCGCAAAGTAATAGAATTAATCATATTACTGCGTCTGTTTCTATATGCTGCTGCACGCGCGCACGCCGAGGATAGCTTCGAAAAAGTGCTAATAATAATAATAATAAAAATACGGATGATTTTGTGTATTATGTTGGTGCTACTACATCTTCTTCTCGTCTCTTTTCTCGATTATTCGGCAGGGTGTTTGCCGTGATGGAGAACTCCTTGTAACCGAGCAAGACCTACGAAGAGGGTCAGTAGATGGACAACGTGATTAGGAGAGAACGAAGATATGGTGCTTTGAACTGCTAGTCTATGTCCATCGATCGATTATATCGTTGTTGCGACTACAATCTAGGTGCTCCGTGGGCGAGTGTAAGGACGCGTTGTACGGGAAATTTGCAAATGAAGCTTGCTGTGAATGCGGTACTACAACGCAATAGTCTATCAAGCATCGTTAAACGGTTTGCTGACTGTCTTCATACACGGCTGCTGCTGCTGCTGGCTGCTGCTGCTGATGGTGGTGATATTTAGGTGGAGGGCACAATACAAACGACTGCCAGACTCCTGAGGCATTGAATTGTACGAAGGAATATATTGATTCTGGCTGCGGGTACTGCATAACGTTATTTAACGTTGATAAAATGATGATGATGATCATGATGATGATGATGACATTATCTCTATCAGTTTTCCAATCTTTGGAATACGTACACGCACATACACAGAGGCACTTACTTTCTTGTGCTGTATGCTTTAGTGACTTGAACAAGGCCGTTAGTGACGCTTGTCAGGGGTAGGGTGATAACGATACTCTGATAATGATGATGATGATGATGATGATGATGATGATGGCCTGATTTTTCTACCTTCCCCGTCGCCGTACGTAGTACTACCGATGCATAAACCATCATATCGATTTCTTAGGTATACCAGGTGTTTTCAGAAGGCCTGTGCAGAGGTTAGTAGTACCGTGGTAAATGTGTGCTGTGCATGCGTGTATGTGGGTGTGTGTATGATGTTATATGTGTTGTAGATAGAGAGAGA